>JARK01000550.1:11333-21601 GCA_000688135.1 Ancylostoma ceylanicum
CCCCCCGCCGTTCCCAACTGCGCGCTTTTTGTGTCCGCCACTGCAAGCTACATACATATATGAGAAAAGTGGTAAATTTTACATGAACTATTATAATAGCTATGATGTGTGGGGACAAATATTTTTAGCGAATTCTTCATCAAGCTCTGGATTTATTTTATTTCATTTATTTTTTCATTTGTACTACATGACGCTGAAGCTCTTCACCTCATTGTTAGGAATGTAGGATAAGGAGCGCTCAGGCCTATTGTTCTCAACTTCATCGCGGTTTTGACTGCAGTAAAAACTTCTTGTTAGAAATCACACAAATCCAGAAGGTTCATTTCAGTTTTCTGGGCCCGTATCCAATATACTTTATCCAGTCAGATAGACACGCTCTAGCGGATATGTTACAGCTGTTTCTGCTATCCAATAAAAATATATCAGCGGTAATGCAAATCCACTCGTTTCACTGCAGGTTATCTTTATCCGGTCGATTTCCACATGATAACCATCCATGATCTACTCCTTCTTCATTTTGTGTTAACTCTCATCGAAACACCGCACTTGCGCCAAGCAATGAACATGTGGATGGATAAGTTATATTGGATAGCAAAGTGGATAAATACCAGTGGGAACGGATATTTAGCCGCTGTGTTTTCCCTCCCCCGGTCAAATATATTGGATACGGCTCCAGGAATCCCAGAGTTTGTCGGACGTGGATGCGGGCAGCGGATGGTAATAGAACGAAAGCAGTCGAATCCTGTTCTCCAATCTATGCCACCTTTTGTGATTTTTACTCACAAAAAAAAACTTTGTTACCAGCCTGTAGTGAAAGTGTCATAACAAAATAAGTTGGACACATTGGTGTTCACGGCGAAAAGGAAAAGCCTAATTTCAGCTCTGTGATCAAACATTTTTGGTTGAGGCGTCCAAAGAAAGCTCAACCAATGCGACTTCTTGCCACTTCAAAGATTAAGAGGGAGTACGACCAGAAATTTCTAGCAGGGGGCAGAAAGCTGTCCTGGCCATCTTTTGTTTTTCGTTCTTCTTATTCATTTGAAAGATAGAGTTTACTGATTGCTGAAAGATATGAGATTACCGTCGAGAAAAATATTAGGTTGTTGCAAAATCGATGTCGGATTTTCGAATCACGAACTTTGATGTAATACTTTGGGATAAAAAGTAATGTTTCAACCATACATTTTGTATTTGTTTAAAAGCCTATTTCTTCCTCTTTCTGCTCTTTCAACCTCATTCAGATCTATCTACTTTTGTTGGCTTTTTGAAAGCTGATTCGAAGTGTGGTCGATCGCTAAAATTCGTATCAAACTGTATCGTGGACTCGAACTCGGTAACAAGGCAACAGCTTGGGCATGGAATGCTATCAACCTATACAGGAGGAAGTCCTCAATAAAGCCACAACCCAATGTTGTCCCTAATGAACCAGTTCTGGAGATACATGTGTCAGAGTTGTCGACTTGAATTCAATGACGTCAACGCGATTCTGAAAGCACTGGTGGAAGCTATCACCAGAGGAACTGTTAAATAACTCGAAGGTGGCCTTAATGTTCATTATTTTGTTATTTATGGCGCCATGGAAGCAATGAGCATGGTGAAAAATTCGCTCAAGTGGATTTTCCTCAATTTGTCCTCTAGTATTTCATGAAAGTAGAAGACCACATTTTTCGATTCAGATGTTCTTGGAAAAGAGGGGAGCAGAGATCGAGATTCTTCTCTATATACCTAACTCATCGGACTGCTACCCTGAAGATGACCACAAATTTAGGCGGTTGGACCCATCCTTAAGAGAGAGAATAGGCCGCGAAAATGGGTCATCAAAAAACGGTTCCGTCGGTTTTGCTGGGTCGAAAAAGCTTGGCATCGGACCTAATGGAATGAAAATTTAGCAGAAAAATAGCGAAGATGTGCTGACTCAAATGAGCCCTAAATCGGCGGTAATAATTCAGTTTTGGCCGAGTTATGAGAATTCAAAGTCAACTGTCGAAATCCGACATCGATTTTGCAACAACCTAATAAAAGCTCTATGGAGGTCTTGGAAAGCTGGAATACCTACTATGTTTTTAGACACCGGTTACGCGCTTGAACCAGACCGGAAGTGTGGTCTCCTGGCATTTTAGTATTGAGCAAGTGAGCGGCAAGTAATGATTATACCTGCAGCTTCCTCAGAAAATTTTAAAGAATTAAAAATGTATTTTCGAGAGCTTGCAGAGTTTCAAAATGACAATGTAGCAACATAAACGAGCCAAATTCAGCTTCATAAAATAAGTCCGACACAAGTTTTTCCAGACCACTTACACACCTTTAGCCACTGATTCCTTAAGATCATTGCTCGTACTTCTACCACGCTCCCGTTGAAGGGTTCCCAATCTTTCACTGAACATTGTTTACGATCACACATTTCCACCTAGCGGTACTCTTTCAAGGTTTTTTAACGTGAGCAGAGAAGCTGCGAGCCTTCAGACGTGCGTCACTAATGCGTTCAAAAACGTGACAGCTAATGTTTCCTCATTTCTTGGTTTCCAGCAATGAACGTCACCGAAAGACATTTTTTCAATGCAACTATAAGACCTAGGAAACAGCAACTTGCTGCGGAAACTGCTCTGGATTTTGAACAACAGCTCTGAGAAGGAACATACATATTAGGTTGGTCTAAAAGTCATGCAACAATATGTATTTTCCGATCCAGAGCTTTCCCGGTGTTAGACTGAAATTCTTCGTCAAGAACGTGGTAAAATATTCTACTACTTCTCAAATATAAAAATTGGCAGACCAAGTCCCATCCGTAAACAAATATGTTATAACTGTGTTTGAAAAGGGGTGTAGAGTTTGAGCAAAACTCTCGGAACAACCTAATAAAAAATGGCGAATACCATATGCCCAGGAGGCCAGCTTGGCCTCCGTTCATGGGCGCATGGGAAAATAGTGGGCTGTCCGTATTTGGAAACTGTTGAACTCTGGACAAATTCCTTGAGAATCCACCAACAACAGCCCCATCAAACAACGAGTAAGGAAACAATTTTCGGGAGATGTCGGTTCCAGTTTTACTTCAGCGTTTTGTTTATTTATTTATTTACTCAGTACACCACATAGGTGCGCCATCAGAAGTCGTAAAGGACCATATAAAAGGAAGCAAGTAACCTTAAAGACAAAAATCTAAATACTACCTAATAGCTCAACCGTTAAACAATAACATCTAGTACTAAAAAAACATGATGAGGGGACAGTTACGAAACCCTTAGTTAGATAACCACGCCGAAAAAGAATGGTCGATGATAAATTGGAAAGATGGAAAGTATCTGCAAAAACCATGACAAAAAGTGTGAGGTGAATTCAGCATAGATTAGATGAGGATCGTGGAGGAAAATCCAATGCTTTGTCTTCAGCGTTTTACTTCACTTGATTCTATATCTTCTTGTATGATCGCAATATGAATAAGACTCCATTTCCATTTCCAGTAGATTTTCAAGAGTTTTTCATTACACACGAGAGTTAAGGGGACATAAATTACCACAGGACCCACTAAGAGCTATGCTTTGTCCCATTTATGGGTTTTTTTCTCGCATACTTGCACAGAGGGCATAAGGCAGAAGTCGGGAGCCACCTAGAAGGCAACTGACTTCTGACTTATGGGCTCATTCCGATCACCCCCAAATTTTAGGGTTTAAAAAACGATTTGTTGAAGTTGAATGTGTGATGAGGTACACCGTTGCAATCTGCGTCTCGTGCCACTTCTGCAGCATAAAATCGTCGAAAATTTAAGTGAGCAAGGGCATTGCTCTCAATAAAGCCAAAACCAAAATAGAAATTGTTTAGGTTGTATCTGGATAGGGCGCTGCAGCTGCGATTGGCCAATTCAACCAGCTGACCAATGGCAAGGCTAGGCGGTACTGTCTTGTCTGATACGACATTTCACTTTCTAGTGGATTTTTGTCCATGTAGGGTAAGACAACAGCTCAATAGGCAACGTTTCCCCGAGATTAACGTGGACTCCAGGACTAAAACCAGGGATTGTCAGAGATTTACTTCAGTTGTTACTTCCACTACTCAACCATTTTAGGTGGTAAGAACTATGAAATCATTTTAGGAAATTTCAAAGCACTTCAAACAAAAAAAAACTCTAACACGTGGGAAGAAAGTAACGCAGGTTGGAAAAATCAAAGATTATTCCATCTGTATATATAAAAGTGAAAGTTTGTGTGTGTGTGTGTGTGTGTGTGTGTGTGTGTGTGTGTGTGTGTGTGTGTATGTGTATGTGTATGTGTATGTGTGTGTGTGTGTGTGTGTGTGTGTGTTCCGAATAGAAATCGTGGAGAGTGAACCGATCCGGACCAAATTTTGCATGCAGGTCCAGGACGGGCCGGCGGAGGTTATAGGCTACTTTGCGCCGGCAACTATTGATTGATTTATCGATTATATCGATTTTATTGATTTTTCGACGTTTTTGCTCAGGGACTAGCGAGGACATGCCTACTAGGGTTACTAAATGCGCTGAACACGAATACGACAACCGTTTTGGGTGAGGATATCGATTTATTGATTTTACCTATTTTTTCACTTTCGCTCGGGGGAGGGCGGGGACATGTCTACTGGGGTTCTCCAATGTGCTGAGCTAGAATATGACAACCGTTTTGGGTGAGGGTATCGATTTATTGATTTTACCGATTTTTTCACTTTCGCTTGGGGGCGGGCAAGGACATGTCTACTGGGGTTCTCCAATGTGCTGAGCAAAAATATGACGACTCTTTTCACGAAGTTATCAATTAATTGGTTTTATCGGCCTTTCTCACTTTTAAGGGGGTGATCACCGATGATTACTTGAAATCGATGTACATATTTGTACCCTGATTATCCGCATGAGCGTGAAAAGCCCGGGGTAGTGAAACTCCCGAGCGAAGCCGGGTATACCGTCTAGTAGAACATAAATATCGGCCTCCGAAGGAGAAAAAAAATGAAATAAAAGAACGAAAAAGGTATGAAAAATATGTAAACGCTTACAACCATTTATAAAAAAAACTACAATAGATACAAATGTAGTGAAATTAATTTTAAAAATCTGCATTTTACAAAAATAAAGTACCTGATTGCAAGAACGAAGGCACAGTACAGAAACTGGAATCCCACGAATAAGAATACCGCATACTTATAGTACGGCGGAAACAGACGAGACGCATAACTCATCTGAAACGGAAATGATTCGGAATGGCAAGAACGGAAGGAGAAAACAGGTGGAAAGGTGCGAACAAAGCAACGACAGCAATAAATCGAGCAGGGAAATATTTAGCTGTTGGCATTTTTGTTGTCTAAATCAGAAAAATGAGTCAACACCAGAGACAGCTCGACTTAATGGAGGACGGAAGCTTTCTTTCCAGTCCTAGAAAATTTTCGAACCCACAAAATGCTAGCATGAAATACCCGTTTCCAAGAGAACGGATTTTTACTACCGCATAGGCGAAGCAGATCTGACGAGCAATAACTCGGAGACGACGAAAATGAGAGTGAAGAGACGAGACAAATTTAATGACACGGCGCCCACAGACTGGGATTGCAATGAAATCCTCCCACAAAACTAAAGATAGCACCGGTAAAACTCAGGAAGTCGGGGATAACTCTTGAATTGTGCTCGGATCGATTCACTGGAGAGACAGATTTACGGATTGATGAAAGAAATGAAACTACTGTCAAGTATCAACTGAGAGAAAAAGAGATCTTAGGGATACCTCCGGCTAGAATACCCTCTTTCACCTTCGCACCTTCTTTCAAATACTGGTTCCGGAATTCGAACTAGACTGGAATAGGGATCCCTTGGCGCCCATGGGTCTTAGACCCTTTCATTTCACTCGACCGCTTTTTTAATTCAGTTCATTTCACTTCCAGTTGAAGAGTAAAGAGGATGTTGAAACGGTTCTGACCAACAAGTAATTTGTATGTATTGTATTTGATTGATGGGAATGCACAGCAGTAAGTACAAATTGTCGATGATCATGATGAAATGAAGCGTGTCAGAAGCTATGAGCAGTAAGGAGAAAGTGAACCTATAAGGGGAATTGCATTATTATATGAATGTCAATAGTTTCTACGTCTCAGAGTGGCTCAACAACTTATATGAACACTTAGCCATCCGCTGTAAAAAGGCAAAACGCGTTATAAAATAACGCCCTTAAGTGGACGCCTTCCATAAAGTCCCACGTTCCTTGCTATTTGGTAATTTGTTAACAGTAAAAATTTTAGGCCTCCGAAAACGACGAGTGAGTCGAAATGTCGGGCGGAAAAATAAAACTGTCAAATTAGCAAACCTTGCTTGTAGAATAATCATTCAAAAGAAAGCAAAAAGGTGTTACGTCGACTGAGGAAAGCAAGGCAGTGAAAGGGAAATATGAGAAAATTCTAAGCCAACATAAATATAATAGTAAAGCTAAGACTCATTTAGATGCTAGACCGAATGATTAGGATGGACATAGTAGCGGACCTGATTGAAAATCGAATATCTGATTTATAACCACTCGAAAATTTGAATAATCGAGCCGAAGAGAAAGAGAATGAGTGAAAGAAAGAATAAAGAGAAAGAAAGCTCCAATAAACAACACGAACAATTACGAGAAAAAGGAAAGATAACATGAGAAAACAAAAAAGGATAATGTGATTCGTTTCGCCTCTACCTTTAAACGAATCACATTAACTAGTCCCCCCGAGGTTCTTGGTTCTCAAGTTCTTGAGGAGAGATAAGACCACTGCAGGATTTTCTTTTTTACAAGTATAAGATCGTTCGAAATGGCACTCGAACCGTGAACTGCATTGGCTGAATTATTAGGTTTTTATCCAGACATACTGGATAAGATGCTCAAACAGATCATAAAACCGCAAATATAATGCCAGATGTGATGTGGAATTCGATACTTTTTCCATATCTTTATAACATCGGATCTTTCTTCTTATTGTGAACGCGGGAAAAATTATCTAGGATCGCATTCTACACGACACTTCAGTAATCGCTGCTTCAATTCAACAGGTCAACCATAGTTTTCTCTAAACACGAGCTTAAATCCTAAGAAAATACGTAACAGCCTAAATCAACGTTAGTTACTACTTTAGTTACATGTCAACAGAAAGTAATTGAACGGAGCAACATGGAACTTCCACCTCCACTTTGAAGCTTACGTATGTCTCAACTAGAGTGACACCACCGCCGTCTACTAGGTGACAACAAAGTTTTTGGTGAAGAATTCCACGAAGCGTTTTTCAGAAATTCCTGGGAAATAACTGGTCTTGCTGATGGTTTTGTTGCATAGACAGTGCTGGCCACAATTATATAGCCTTTTCAACTGCTCTCCATAACGTTGAGCTTAGATCTTCAACTTTTCATGGGAGCTGTAGACGCTCAGTTGTGATGGAAAAATATTAAAATCCAGCCATTCCGTGAGTAAGTCTTCTTAAGAAAAATCTTCTGATCAGCGAAGGTCAAAATCTGCGATTCAGTGGTATCCATAAACGCCCCCAGAATGGCTTTTGTAGATGAAATCTGACAATAACTAAATGTGTTATGATGATCAGTTTTTACCAGTTTCAATTCCTTATCACACAATCAGCACCGAATAACGTACTAACATAGAAACAGTAGCAGAAAAAAAAATTGAGGCAGAATGATCGCGACGGAAGCGCTGCTGTGAAGTATGCCACAGGCCTAAAAGGCACCTAATGAAGTATAGGCTGCATAATGTAATTCCGTAGAGAAGACATTTTGCCGTCGAGCACTGAATTCAATATCATAGAAAAAACTATAGGCGAATAATCTTCGCTACATAGCAAGAATCTGACTTGAAAACAACAAAGAAATTAGACATGTTGCGATACGGAAGGAGCAAAACAGGTTCAGTTCTCGCTAATTAGAAACGACAGGAGTATTCGCCCCTATGCCCCTTTTCATAAACAGTTACTGCTTTTGCTGAAGAAAAAGACTTGGAATGCGATGTATGTTATGTAATCACGGATTTTGCATTCTACTTCTGGATGCTGACTCAGAAAAAATCGGTTCAACTAGGCACAGAGGTGACCAGCAATTACACAAATTCTGAATTCACATTTAGTACCTACGCTGCTATTGATTTCTCTCTTTTGTTTCGTGCATGAACCCTATATGGATACTGAACCTAAAAGGCGCAGAAGTAAAGTAACAATTGCTAAACCTAAAAGTAGGTTTCCTCCTGTACTCAAAATTTCCTCTAGAGCAAAAGGGAAAACAACTTAATGAAGAGAAATTGTTGATCAACAATGGCTCTGAGAAAACACATCGGCATCCAGGCAAAAAATATCTTTTTCCTGGAGAGAGAGCGGATGCGCGTGGGCCACCAAGTCCGTGGAATTCGTCATTAAACTGGACGCCGACGTCACACACCACACTGAGAGCTGAGAAAAACACGCGATCAGCTGGCAAGGTCAACAGCTTTAGATTGACGCAATGGTTCATTCAGTTTGGTTTATACGGGGTAATATTTAAGCGAGGATAAAAAATGTCCTGGAGATGTTAGTATAACTCGTCTAGTACTCAGAAACGAAGCCGGAACTTCCGCAATAAAACAGCACGAATATCGACGCATCGCAAGGGGAAGTCAGTGCTACTGAGAAGTATTCTGCATTGAAGCCATTAAATCTATGGCAACTGAACAGTGAAGATGATGAGCTCAAAAAAAAAGTATGCCATTCAAACAGTTTAAGAAAGTGTAAACTAATCTCTGCATGACAAAAAGATAATGTCTGCAATGATCATCAAATTGGTCCAGAAGTCCTGCTGCAATTTTTACTTCTCGGTCCAGAATTTCCTGGTCTTGAATTTAAATTTTTTGTCAATAAATATTGTTGGAATGTTCTACCACATACTTCTCAACTACCATAAAAATTGGCAGACCATTGAATTGGCAGACTATCCATACGCAATATTATTATGATTGAAAGAAACTGTAAAATCTGGTACAAGACTTTAGGACCGCCTTAATCAGATGAGAGACTTCACCAACTACTGCCTTTTATTGAATGAAAGAGGTGAAATATAATTCAACTGCTTTCTACCATAATGGTTTTCTCTCTATATTGACTGAGAGGCTTGGTAGGTTACGCCATTTCTGAGTTGTTTACTTGTTTACTTTGACAATACTTAGAGTCGTGAGTGTACCGTAGATAAACAAATGAACAAAATTATATATGCAGAGAAGCAAAAATGCGCTGATTGAATTATTGGGGCAAGTCGAATGTTTCATGAGCTTTCCTTCCGACGTCCATGAGATTCCTTGGACCACGTACTCAATAAAAGTAAGCAGCACGTTGCCTAGTCAAGTTCCAACAACAAATTAACGAGATTGTGCTTGTTCCATACACAAAAAGGGAACTGAAAGGTTTAGGTTTTATTCAATTTTTTTTTTGGGTAAAAAAGCTGCGCAATTGCATTTCTGGCCATTTCTCCTACTCGAGCTTTTTCTCTTCAATCGGTGTCTCAAACCAAATACTAAGGGACCTTACTAATCAGGGATATTTTGACTACATTTGAGTTGAGTGACAGCTTTCAGTTTTCATTATGGTCGATTTTTTGCAGTCATCAACATGAAGTGTAAGAGGGAAGCGTCCGCCCACAAAATAGATTCGTCGCGTTCTGAGAAGCTAAGTCAAGGATTCTTCCTCCACCGCCGTGTTGCGTGATCAGTGTTCGCGTAGAATAGCACAAGATAGGAAGCCTTCAACTTTGCTGAGAAGCGAACGAGAGAAGACCGATTATATGTAGCTTAAAATGCGAGTAAACGACCTTTTTATGCAGTCGAATCGAGCATGTTTGTATAGAAACAGCCGCAGTCCAGGTGTTTGTTGTCATTAATGTCAAGGATCACAGTGGTTAATTGTTCGGAAAAATCGCAAGCTTTTTTTCCTTCGAAAAATGTAGATGAAAAAATCCTAAAACTCATGGCTCGCCTAATAACCACGACATGGTGCGACAATTAGACTGACTCTCGCGCAATTTAAGGTCGAACAGGCAAGAGTCCTTAGGGATCTCTGAGAAAAAAAGGAGTTCGCTGTGGCCCAAGTCTGTGTGGAGATAGACATGCTATCATCTTGTGAATGCAGCCACTTCCACTGACTTGCTGCCCTAATTGCGTGTTATAAATCAAAGGCCTAGACATTTCTCAAGGAATGCAGCCCATAATTATGAAAAAAGAACCTTTGAACTGATCGTGGCAATACCGTGGGTATTGAGCTTTGCTCAGAGCTTACCCCCCCCCCCCCCC
>JARK01000551.1:3188-20949 GCA_000688135.1 Ancylostoma ceylanicum
AACTCAAAAAGTGGGCAGAGCGGTTGGGGTCCTACCTGCCCATCGCCCCCACGAATGTCTGAGTAACGTCCGCGTGGCAAGACCCTCAAATTTCAAGGGGATCGCGATGGGAAAAAGCATCCAGTTCTTGTGAATTATTTGCGGGGTTTGTGTTATTTCAACATTGTTTTTGAGTTCTTCCTTCTTTGAAACCCGGAATACAGTAAAATCACCGATGAGGAGTCCGTGAAAGCTGTATTCAAGTTGTGTTGTGTAAAAGTAAGATTTTTTTCAGTTCCTACCATATGACGTGGTCTAATACATCTTCGATTTTTTTAAATTTGTAATATATTCCAACATCTTGTGCTAATGCTAGCTTAAACTATCACTAATGTGAGATTTTTTCAGCATCCACAGTGGGCACAGCAACTTCAGATGCTATCTCAGCAAGCGGTTCACTCTCAACAACAGTCAGGATTTCGTGTTCCTGACGTATTTGGAGCAACAGCATGCATGAGCTCATCGAATGGCCCCCCGTCTACTTCTGCCTCCCTTTTCCCTCTCACGCAGCGAGGCTTCGCCCTGCAGGTTTGAATTCGGTCGTCTCCAGCTGTTTTATGCTCTATTTGTTGCTAAAACTTCTAATTTAGAACAATGCATTGGTAAATTCTCTATTAACACCTGCAACTCCTGCTGCCAATCAACAGCAAAGTCAGCAACAAATTCACCATCAACAGCAGTTAACCCAACAGGTACTGTGTATTTCATTTTTCCTCAAACTTTGCACTTGTCATGCCTTCATACCCTCTCATCTCTTCATAGCAAATACGAGACTGTTGCAAATTCATGCCATCGTTCAATTGCAAATGGGTTGTTCATGTGCGCTATAATATCTTCCTAACGAATGCGGGATCATTCCAGGAAGTCTTAAACGTGTTAGTTGTTTCAGATGGAATCGTAGAGAACACTGGGATTTTTTTTTGCTGGCACTGAAATCACAGCTTGCAATTCATGTTTTAAAATAGAATGAGATAACGATGATGGTATAGCCATCATTTACTTCTCTTTCTTATAAATTGCTCGCTAATAATCGAAAAAGGGATAGAAGGAAAGTTGAAATGAAGTTTTTCGAACAAGAATGGGCATGATATTCTCCAAGAGATTAAATTGCTATTCAGTTGTCTCGTCTCCAGTGCAGACAGTAAGTTATCACATCATTTTTTGAGCTTCAAAGTCGGTTGCGACTTTGGTCAAATGGTCACCGTTTTGCATTTTAGCAGGCGCAGCAACATCATTTGGTACAAGATGAGAAAAACTCCACAAATGCTACCGGGCCTGGAAAGGATTCGCGAGTATGCTCTTTATTTTTTCCAAATTACTTATAAGGGATAGTTGTTATTTATTTTAAGTTGGCATCTAGCTGTCCGGAGCCGGTTTCGGCGACTACATCTGCAACGACCAATGTATGTAGGGAAACTTGAAATTCTTTCATTCTCTTCCTGTCACTGCATTACTTTCAGAATTCGGATTCAACTCCTGCAGCAAAGATACCTGTAGCATCGCCGCCAATGGAATGCGACAGCTCGGTGCCCAGCCCTCCAAAGACTTCTGTTGCTTCTACTTCCACTGCTTCCACTGCACTGCCACCTGCGCGAACAATTTCATCTCCTTTGAGAAAGGAAGGTCAGTCATTTGCGTTTTCTTCACGTCGTAGATTTATGTAAGTTCGATAAACTGTACCTTTTTCAGAGGATTTGCGATCGGAACGTAGCTTCGCAGATTCTCCGCAACCACCTCGAGCGCCGGCTCCTGCGCCATGGGATAGCACACCTTCTCCCAGGCCGAGAGACTACTCTCCAGACAGAGAGAGTACGGCGACTCGTGATACCGAGAAAGAAAGGGACTATGAAAAAGAAAAGGATCAAAAAGAAGCCGAGAAGGAGAAAGAAGAGAAGGAAAAAGAGCAAGTCAAAAAGAAACCTACGAAGGAAAGTCGTGCTGCGGTTTCGAACCAGTCTCGCCCAAGGACGAAAGCTAATGAGGTGAGAAGAAGATAGATCAAGAAGTACTTTGCTCTTGCATATGAGTTATATGAGTTTTCAGATTGCTCGCCTTCTGGATGATTTATGCGAAGGGTCTTGGGTTAACACTGTGAGACGGGTTTCGTCAACTTCACGGCGGCCCACTGACGAAGTAATTATTGAGCGAAATAGCAAGAAGGAGAAAAAGAAGGTAACATTCATTAGTGACATTTAACTAGTAATTCTAAATCTTCCGGCGTTTAAATATTATAAGTAAACGTGAGTTCATGGGGTTTCAAGATTTTTTGTGTTCATACGCACTCATGCACTGAGTTCTGTACTTTGAAAGGTTTTTCCTCTGCAAAACTGCTGTGGTTATTTTGTTTCAAAACGTTCCTCGAAAGGAATGTTCCCGGGTTTTTCGACCCTAAGAATGGTTAATCTAGTATAATCGTCCCCAATTCGGATAAATATTTTTGGGAGTTGCGCGAATTGTGTGCACTGGTATACAAGTACATTGGTTCCTTAGGATGTAGTGTCTATTTCGCTAATCTTACGTATTGGACGAGATCCAAGATGGCATAAGTTCCGCCACATTGCACTGGTTCGATCACGTTTAATACGATAAGGAATATGGCCACGTGGCGGGTTTTACTTCATCTTAGACCTCGTCCAAAACTCTGGGTTTGTAAAAGCCGGTAGACCGGTTAATCATAGCATTTTCGTGCTGTAAAGGCGTGAAAAGGCTAAACATTGCCAGTTGTACTTGTGTGCATGCATTTTACTGTAAAGATAAATGATAAATGGACAAGCCATTTTCAGCGTTTGCGAACCTTATATAGTCAACTCCAAATGTCCGTAGACAAGAGTTGGGGCCGCGGCGCGGGTCTCTCGCTGTCTGCTGCACGGATTCAGCGTGGCATGCAGGGCAGAGACGCGGAGGAAAACCGCGCCGCGGTAAGATCATACCCAGAAACTCAAGGGACCGAAGATAGTGAGAGTGACGGTGACTCATTTGACCAATACACCTTCAGGAATTGACATCCATTCGCTTTCAGACTGCAGCACTACCCCAATTTGGGAGTACAAACACTGCTGGAGTGCTTGACATGACTGCTCACCTACCACTGTAACCTGTTTATAAAACAAATAAGAATCTGATAAAAGTTCAAATTCTTTTTTATAAAGAGTGGTAGAGCAAAATGACATGCTGCAGTTTTCGCGAAACACTCCTTCGGGCAGGATCCGAATTGCCAGAATTTGAACCACCAACGAAAACAGCGATCTTCGTCACTGCACCACAGCTCTTCATTTTGAAAGTGGAGAAAAGCTTTACCTAAGTAAAGCACCCTATAGGCTGAGTGAGGCTGTGTGGTTTCGAGCAGTTAACCTAATGACGCTCATACTGGCGTCAAATCGATACCAGAGGTCATCATAGAGCTAATTACCGTGCTAACATGTAACGTTCGCATGATTGAGCTATATTTTTTTTTACTATTCGTCGTCTCCGTTAATCGTCCTCGCAAAAGAATCCCACAGCAATGAGAAATAACGACAGCCCTGATTGGGAATTGTAATGCGCTAGAAATTTTGTTCTGCTGGACAAATTTCAACTCTGAAGCGACAACTTGCGTGTTTGCTGATCTAGAAACCGCTATGATCGTATCAAAGTACATTTGTTTAATTGTCTTTGAAAAGTTTCCACTTAAGATTGAAAAAATGCGAAAGAAGGAACGTTCACGCGAGCAGCGAGCATCTCTCGCTTCGTCGTCATCTGTATCGTCGTTAACTGCATCTTCGAAACCTGGAAGGAGAAGATTGAAACAGCTCAGTGATGACTCAAGCAGTTCAGAATCTTCCAGTGACTCAGATCAGACTCCGCCGACTTCTCGAAAAACCGTTACTGTCGAGAAGAAAAAGACCGACACGGTGGGTCCTTTTGCATCGTTTGCCTTTGTAACTACGCAATGCAGTCATTCCATATTGACAATAATGAACAGTTTCTATTTTTAAAGAAGAAGAAAACTGCGGCAAAAGTGGCGTCAGACGTTTCATCCAGCCGTTCCACAGACTCTGATTACGATTCTGACGAACATGTGACGACTAAAAAAGGACACAAACGACGTTATTCGTCAAGCGAAAAGCTAAATGATAAGAAGAAGACGAGTACACCGAACTCCTCCGCATCAGCTTCGAAAAAGAAGGGAAAGGTTGTTACATTACCCGTTAAACTCTTCTTACTTCACTATTTCCACATTTTTTCTGGATTCCACTCCACTTTTAGACTGCTGGTCGAAAAAGACAAGATCCAGAAACTGAAGAGGACGAGTCGGTAACACAGCACGATCCTCAGACCACGTGTGCTTTGAACGACGAATGTACAAAACCTCAAAATGAACAAGTTGGATGGGTATGTCTTCGAGCATCTTGACACCATTTATCTTGTTAATCTATGACGCATTTGCTGTGTGATTCCAGAAATGATAAGTTGACCAACTTTGTCTGTTCTGTTAGATTCCGCAGGTTAAGTTGATTTGTCACAAAACCTAGTCTGTCTAACCATTTCTTTCGTAGTCAACAGTCCCGATTTGTTACGTATTTCCACCCTAATACGCCCTTTTCTGGTCGCCATGCATCATGCTCAGTGTTGTAGATCAATCAGCCTGCTATGAAGCATATCTGGTAGAGGTCCCTTATTTATTGGAGGCGCTAGCCTAGTCTTTCTCTTTTTGTATTTCTGATGGTAGTAATGTGTATCACTATGGCCTGCGTCTTCGTACGATTCCAATAATGTAAATCTCTCAGATGCGAGAATGGTTGGGGTTTTTCACTTAATTGGCCGTTAAGAACAAATTTCCTCTTCACTATCACTCCAATATCAGTTGTGGTATCCTAGTAATAAAATCACTTACAGATCTTCTGTGACGACTGTCAGAATTGGTTCCACAACATTTGCATTCTTGGACGTGAAGAGGCCCCTGATGATGAATTCTTCTATTGTGGATGCAAGGCGAAAAAGAAGACGAAGAAGCGTTGAGTGTAAGCGATTCTACATTTTATACTACGATGCCATCGTTTACTATCATAACATGATACAACTTTTTACAGCTACTGGCAGCGACTGAATGCGGAAGCGTTGCTTAGACTCGAATTCCTACCGAGTTGTGCAGTCGTAATATCTGCGTCCTGCGGTTCTCTCGTAGCCGTTCTCTCAAGAGTGCTGATTCAAGATTGAGCTAACTCGGACCTCTGCTGTATAATAGTTCTAGCCCAGTTGTTAATCCTGTGGAGATGGAAGTCCCATCTCTTTTCTGCGGGTAATAATGCGTCGTCCCTCATTTAGCGTACCAAAATACCTGTTCTATCAGGATATAGCAGCTCGATCATTCTCATTATCCTAACATTTGTCCATTCCACCTCATATCGCCTCAAGTTTATGTTCGCTTCCACTTTTGCATTTTTCTTTCGTTTAACCTTCTGTATATTACCGTATGTATGATGCCATTACCCTCATTATAATATACATCTAAAATGCACTTTTTAGTGCATTCGTTCATCAGAAATTTCTTTTGGAGAACTAATAACGTGTGTTAAACATATGAGATGTTCCTGTTTAATGTGAAACTGTTTTTACATTATTAGAATGGGTGTCAAATACCAAAACAGATAAACTATTGATATTCATAACATTGCTTATTACATTCTTTGTGTAACTCATCTTCATTTTTTGGATATGTTGCACTTAACTGTTGCACACTTGACAATGAGAGGTTTGCTGTCCTTCTGGACCTTGCCTTTTTCACATGGTTCAGTTTGAGAGATCATTAAGCCTCAACGGTCTCAGCGGTTTCCTAGACTGCAATTTATCAAATGGGTCACTAGTTTCGGGGCAGTTGGTAGTAGTGCACCATTCAACGGTAGCACCCGCGTAAGTCTTTGCGTTAGAGATTTCTCCGAATATCGGAGTTTTAGTTTCTGAGGACGGTGAATTGCTCATATGCAGGGGCGAAATTGCGTGAAGGATGCAAGAAACGAAGGAAAGTTGAAGTGACGTTGGTCCGCAGTTGAAGTGATTTGCAACACCTCTTTCCAAACTGTCATGCAGTATACGTCGGCGATTACCCTTTTCTTGGAGTAGTGAAGAACAATCTTTCGAATACTAGGGCTGCCTATACTCCTTGACGAGCCAAAGGCATTATTCATACCTGCTGTGCGTCAAATTAACGCGTCCATACACGATGCAATATAGGGAGGGAGCAGTGAACTCCTGACAAGTAGGGAATGTTCCTGATTTCGATGCCACCGCTGGCGCGCGAACAAAACTGCGCTTTTATTTCACTGCATTTATTTCACCACGCGAAGCAACGAGTCAAATTTGACACGCTGCAAGCACTTGTAGCGCCTATACAGCCATGGCTTGCCGCGATAGCACGCTTTTTGATCGGATAGCTATATATATTACTCCCGACGGGACAAAGTTTAGTAACCGCGACGGAGTCAAGAGTCTCTTGTATAGTGTTATACCACACACGAGGTTGTTGTAGTAATCAGTTTATTGGCTGTTTCGTCGTCGTCGCCTTCGTCAGAGCCTGAAAGCGTCAAGCCAATTTAAGAAAATATTCGGGCAAACGCCTTTTCAATCATGCATCGAGTTCTAGGCCATGCGCTGAAACCACTAGTCAACTTACACTGAATTCGGCCACTAACCTCACACGTCCTACAGTCGGATGGCGCTTGTGTGACGACCGAACACGTCCGGACTTGGCAACAGTATGAGACTTACTCGACTCTCTCACGTGGAGCATGTTCTCTCCGCATGTCTCATCCTGGTCCCGTCGCGACTCCGCAGCCACGGAATCCGCCTATCATTTCGAGAAGGACCATAGCTGGAGCATTCGGATATGGTCGTTCTGTTGAGCGAGAATGGGGCATCCGGAACCCATCCGTTCTCCATGAACATCGTCTTCGTCAGATTCAGTCGGAGACCGACCTTTCCACACTCGTCGTTGAAATCGGCCAGCATACGTTAGCTTGACTGATGCTAGGTTCTACAGGGATGGTGTCATCAGCGAAACGAAGATGGTCAAGTTGCCGGTCATCAACTTGCACTCCCATGTTATCCCATTCTAGCCTTCGCATAACATCCTCGAGAATGGCGCTGGATAGTTTTGGCAACACAGTGTCGCCTGGTCGAACCTCTCTTCTGACGTCGATGGTGATATCGTCGTAGAATGGCGAGATTCTGGTCATGAAGTTGCTATAGAGCTCACGAAATATCCTGATATATGTATTGAGTCGGTACACCCTGGTTACTCTAAGAATGTTTTTATCTCAACGGAGTCAAAGGCTTTCTCCGAAACGATAAACGTGAGACAGAGAGATATCTTGTACTCTCGTGATACTTCATCGAGTCTTGTGGCCGTGTGCGGTTTCTAGGCGTCGCGGCTGCAGAATCGCGGCGGGACCTACTCGACCCTCTCACTTAGAGCATGCTGTCTGCGCATCCATCGTTCAGGTTCCGCCGCGATGGTGCAGTCGCAGAATCAGTCTATCTTTTTGAGAAGGACTATATGTGGGCGACCTTACTGAACCCTTTCCAAGATCCTGCTCGCACGAATGTCTTGTGTCCAGCGTTCTTCTAATCCCGTTAGAGAAAGTTTGTTCACGTGAAAAGTTTGGAGGCTACTGACAGTAAGCAGATAGGGCGATACTTGCAGATGTCCAGCGTGTCGCCCTTCTCGTATAGCAGCCCGGTCTGGTCTTCCATTGGTTAGGTGCCTTGCATTCCGACAGGTACCGTGTGAAGAGCCTAGCCAGTGTTTTCACAACATCTGGCGGTAGACTATTCAGCTATTCGAGTCGAATTCTTTCGGGACCGGGTGCTATGCGATTCTTCTCGAAGGGGAGAACCGATGGGATGACATACCTAGTTGAAACGACCGCGTTTCAGTCCATGATCCCTCTACCAGCATCGACTGGTGGTCGAACGGATTGTAAAGCTCCTGCAAACATCTATCACCTAACTGGGGCAGAGCTGCATCTCCTTGGGATATTGACAGACGGTTTCCTGGGGGCTAACCATTAGCTGCTACCGTTCTTCCATGCATGCACTCCACGAGAAAGACCCTTGAAGAAGAAGGATATGTAGGTTCGGATTAGCAACCGGCAAGCGTGCTAGGTCCACATCAAAACTGAATGGTGCCGTCGGCTGGTCACAATGCGTGCATGCATACGGTGGTCAATTTTATGACCGATTTGCGCATAATGGATTCTCATTAGAAGGGGATTATGTACAGTCATTCCAAAAAATACTTGCCTCCGGCATCCACCGCCCGTCTGCTGAGCCGCGCCGCGCCTCCTATGCATTATCATACGTGCTGCGACGTGGCTCAGTCGACGCGCAGTGTAGAGGGAGGCAAGTATTTTTTAGAACGACTGTAGACTGTAAACGACGACCCCTCCTTTGTTTAGGGAATAGTTCAACACTGTGTTTGCCGAGAATAGCCCGAATTTTTTTTTGATTTTTAAAAAATGTTAGAGGTGATCTGTGACTAGAAAAAGAGAACCTCAGGATGCAAGCAGAGACAGTGTTTGTCCGGTGCTTTGGACTCTATCGGGAAAGCCAGGCGCTTTTTGCGCTGGGCTGAGTTCACTACTGGTGTTTGTTCTGCATCTGCGGTTCACAACCCATATCGATCGGCTCACTGCTATTCTCTGGTTCCTCAAGTTCAACATTCCTCAACTCGTTTTCATTTTGTTCAACATCTTTGTTACACCTACTCTTTTGTTCTCGTCCATGCTTTAATCAGTTAATTTGCTTCAGCTTTCCCTAAAAGGCACTTTTTCAAGGACCAGAGCGGAAGGTCGTCGTTATTCTCCTGTGTGGTGTTCTTGCTAGCCATGGGTAATTGCCTTCCTGTGTTGTTTCGTATGAGCAGGAATCTATCCACTCATGACGCTTCGGAACGGTGAGTCTGTTGGGTTTGACGAGTTTTTTCTTCCCTGTTTTCTTTCAGTCGGTGCTTCAAATACGTTTGAGATATACTGTTTCGCGCCCACTAGATTTTAAGGTAGTGGAGTAAGCTTACTCGAAATGTTTCTCGACATATACAGTGAGGAGGATTAAAACCGCTTCTTGGTCTTCGCACCTGGTATATGTTATTCCTCATAGGAAATGTGAGCGTTTTCGTGCGGGAATTTTATTGATTACAACGTATGACTCACGTGAACTCTCGGTCGCTGTATAGGGCATTCAGAAAGGAGTGAATGTTGGTGCATTCACAGAATGAAGGCAAACGGTGCGGTTATGTGCTATTAAGTATGCTCGATATTGGTCCCAAACGACCGTGTCTCACTTCATGGTCCTTCCAGTGCTGACTACCGTTTGAATGAACTATATAGTACATTCATTCGGTGGTATTTCATAGCAGGATGGTGGTCTGAGATGCAGATGTTTTCAGTCAATATCAAGCATTCTTGTTAAGCTGTATCTTTAGGGCGTCGGAGTTTGATCCGGTCGGAAAACGAAAGTCACGTATCGATCCTCGTTGGACTTCGACACAGATTCCAACGAGGATCGATACTTACCTTTCGTTCTCCATTCAGATCCTACTCCAACGCACTATAAATACAGCTTTAGTGCACAACCGCACCGTTTACCCGCATTCTGTGAATACACCAACATTCACTACTTTTTGAGTGCGCCATAACTCAAGCACATCTGCTAATACTATCACCCCATCAACACATGCCTTGGATACGATTCTATATGATTATGGTGGGAAACAAATACACTGCGTTTCATAACTATGTATACGTCCACCCTGTTTTTTTTTTTTTTTTGTTGTTGCAATGCTACAATATGCAGCCAGAAAAGACTTTCTTTTTCTTATTTCAGATTTGGGAATCAGAACAATCCCAAAGCACCAATTTTCTCCATGCTAGTTTTTCTCTTAACTTTGAATACCCCATACCCAATTTATCAATTTCCCTGACGCGTCAGGAGCTCTTAATGCCGTCGCGTCCATCCAAATTCTACTTCTTCTCGTCTGAGTAGATAACTGAAAGTATTTCTCAAAGTCTCATTCGTATTACTCCAATGTAGGAAATCACCACTATCGTGCTCCCGTCTATTTTCATGTTTCTTCGATCAAATTGAAACCGAGTCACTTTATGGAGAAAAGTCATACGCAGAGCCTTCTTCATAATTTCTCTCACAATATTTCCATTACGATGCAGGGCTCTCCAGACGTTGGTCTCCGACACAGGGTGTCTCAACTCTGCCCAGTACTGGTGCAGCATGCATCCTTTAGCCATTTTACTCCATATTTTATTCGCTGAGCTATTTGCTCTTACCATAACTGGGATTTCTTCGATACTTTTTGAGAAATATGTGGAAGGTATTCTTGCGTGAAAATTTTTCCCTGATGCTATGGTAGAAACTGTTGCAGAAGGTGGATTCTTTTGCATATCTCACGTAATCGGTGTAATCATGTCTGTTTACTGTGTGTGCTTCAAAGGGAGCCATTCGCCGTGATTGTATCCGAACAAGTCGGACCTCGTATAACCGATCTCGCACATTGGTTACAGACAACCTAATACCCATTCTCTTCTATCCGGTTATACCACTAATATTTTGGAAGCCTCTTTCTCTTTGTTTCGCATTCAAAAAAGGACTTGATGAATTTGTGATGAAGACCTCGTACAGGGGCATGACCAGATTTCACGTGGTATCTACTTATCTGTTTGTGGGTCGTACTTTGTAATCATCACATGAAAACGAGTCACAAAAGATGGGTGGGAGATCAGTTGTGGTCTAATAATTCTTTGACAAGTAAACCAATTCCTGCTTACAGTAATAATTCTTTACAATCTATCTTGAGAGGTGGGGCCCACGAGACCAGCTATTTCCAGAGAATATCTGGCTCAGTGTCATAAAGAACTACGCGATTTAAATCGTGTACGCCTGGCCTTGCACTACACACAATGCTATGTTCCGCGGCAGTTCGAAATTGCTCTTCCTTGTCACCGCGTTGTGACAAGCACACATTGCGCGTTACTCGCGATTATTCGTCTTTTCGACCATAAAATTTGGAAGGCCGTTCCACATGAATCCACTGATGAGGAAAGGAATATTGGTAAAATTAATCACAAGAAAGCTGCTTCAAAATTTGCTGGTTTGCGAGAAAGGGGACGATTAAGTGAGTGCTCACTTTTTAGTGCAGTCTTTGCACAATTTTGTTTTCAGAACTTCGCCACAAGACTCTTCGGAAAATTCTATGAGTTTCACCAATCCGGTAATGCATCTACCTCACAGCGTACGTTTTTCTATAGAATATCATTTTCTATTTTATTTTCAACCGAAGGGTCATCCACCTCTTATTAGCTATCACCATGGTACGGTAAAGGCAACACCATCCAATTCCCAAGTCCGGTCGTCCTTAAACCTCGGCATGGTAATTAGTACAGTTAATACAGTTGTTAGCCGAACACGAGGTTGTTAGTAATTCTTTTATTGGCCAACGTTTCGGCGACTTCGCCTTCGTCAGAGCCTGAAAGGGCCAAACGCTTTATGAAAGTAGCCGTACAAACGCCTCCTCAGTCGAACGTCGGAGTGAGGCCATACTCCAAAATCACCAAATCCCTTTGAAAGTCGAAATCTCACCTCCGCAAGTCACCGAACGATGGTGTTTTCAGTGACGACCGCACGCTTTAGACTTGTTAGTAGAGTGAGGTTTTCTGCCACAAGTCATATCCCGGCTTAGATATTACACCATTCGAGATACGGGAGGAGTTCATTGGTTATGGTGGGGCACTCCTCTTTGCGGTTCATTTTTGGATTTTTGACGTGAATCCAAAACGCTTCAAGAGTTTTGCGTGCGGAAATCTCAGTTTCGAATTCAAGGATTGTGGTTTCTACTTCAAAATCGGCACCGTTGTGTACTCGCATTCGATGGCAACCTAGAGGGGAAGATGTACGAGAACTCGATTTCCCCTCAAGATGCTCCTTGATTCGAACGCAGAGTGGCCGTGCAGTTTCACCAATGTATTCCTCACCACACTTTCTACATTTGATCATGTATATGACACACGATCTCATGCAGTCGCCTTCTCTGCCAAACGGGCAAATCACGCAGTCGGGCGTTGTGCAGAGACGGTCGTAGATGCGGTTCCGGACTAGTTGGTGCTTCAGATTCATTGGTGGTATTTCTACGATCGTGACCAAGTCTTCCAATTCTGCTCTCCTCAGACAGAGTCGTGTGGCTCTGCTCACATCATCGGAGATGAACGGCATACAAAACTGGATTTTATTTTGAATACTGGTGTGACCCTCTCGCGTCTGGTTGCTTCCTTGCCAACTACGAGTTCCACTCGGTGCGTAACCGTTAGAAATTGCAATAGTGGTCGCTAGGCCAAGTGACTCTTGTTTCTCTTCGCTCCCAGAACAAACTCCTGCTGCGGTCTTAAACATGTTGCCAATGATGGCTTTCTTTGTTCGCGTGGGATGAGCGGAGAAATAGTGTACAAGGATGTTCTTGTTACTCGGCTTTCGGTACCACTTTGTTCGAAGGTTACTCCCGGTGATGTTTATCTGCACGTTTAAAAATGGGAGCCAGTCCTGCGTCGGTGTTTCCCTCGTCAGCTTTATGTGTTCTGATTGCTGGTTCATCATTTCGAAGAATCTGTCCATTTCACTTTGAGTGGAACAGATAATAAAGCAGTCGTCGATATACCTGCAATACAGAAGCGGGCGCGACTCTAGGACAGGAGATTCTATCTTTGCCATGAATGCAATGGCAAGTACTGGAGCAAGACGTTGTCCCATTGCTAAACCTCTACATTGTGCGAAATAATTCCCAGACCACCTGAAAACCGTGCAACTGAGGCACTCGCTTAGTAGTGCCATAACATGTGCAATGGATAAGCCATGCATATTTATGCTCGCATGATGTTCAGTGAGAAGCTCTAATACCGCTTGCCATTATACATTATACATTATAATACAGAGCCACACGACTCTGTCTGAGGAGAGCAGACTTGGAAGACTTGGTCACGATCGTAGAAATACCACCAATGAATCTGAAGCACCAACTAGTCCGGAACCGCATCTACGACCGTCTCTGCACAACGCCCGACTGCGTGATTTGCCCGTTTGGCAGAGAAGGCGACTGCATGAGATCGTGTGTCATATACATGATCAAATGTAGAAAGTGTGGTGAGGAATACATTGGTGAAACTGCACGGCCACTCTGCGTTCGAATCAAGGAGCATCTTGAGGGGAAATCGAGTTCTCGTACATCTTCCCCTCTAGGTTGCCATCGAATGCGAGTACACAACGGTGCCGATTTTGAAGTAGAAACCACAATCCTTGAATTCGAAACTGAGATTTCCGCACGCAAAACTCTTGAAGCGTTTTGGATTCACGTCAAAAATCCAAAAATGAACCGCAAAGAGGAGTGCCCCACCATAACCAATGAACTCCTCCCGTATCTCGAATGGTGTAATATCTAAGCCGGGATATGACTTGTGGCAGAAAACCTCACTCTACTAACAAGTCTAAAGCGTGCGGTCGTCACTGAAAACACCATCGTTCGGTGACTTGCGGAGGTGAGATTTCGACTTTCAAAGGGATTTGGTGATTTTGGAGTATGGCCTCACTCCGACGTTCGACTGAGGAGGCGTTTGTACGGCTACTTTCATAAAGCGTTTGGCCCTTTCAGGCTCTGACGAAGGCGAAGTCGCCGAAACGTTGGCCAATAAAAGAATTACTAACAACCTCGTGTTCGGCTAACAACTGTATTAACTGTACTAACACCATCCAAATTTTGCCTTTTGAGTCGAAGTGACAGGTTTGATTTACACCTGCATATCACAAGCAGCAGTGGAACACAGGGAACAATGGTTTACCTCGAAACATTTTCCAGTCACCATCATGGGACGGACATGAATCGCAACGGCGGAGCGCCATATAACGTATAGTCCTTCTCAAAAAGATAGACGGGTTGCGCGTCTGCACCATCGCGGCGGGGCCCGAACGAGGGATGCGGAGAGAGCATGCACTAGTGAGAGGGTCGAGTCAGGTCCCACCGCGATGGTGCAGTCGCGACACTAAGAAACCGCACGCGCAATCCGTCTATCTTTTTGAGAAGGACTGTAGGTCACTTGGACAGGCGCGCACGTGAAAGCGCGGTGGAGCCTACAAGCATCAAGGAGCGCATATTCAACCGCGCAGAGAGCAACACCGCTATTTTGTTGATTTTTCTCCCGTTTCGCGCCATTTCACTATTGATTATGAGCTCTACTTTTCGCAAAACCTCTAAATTCGACAAAACCCCGAACATGAAGATTTGAGCGGGTGCTGCCTTTAATCTAAAAGTATTGTAGAAAAAGCCGGGCGAAGGGTGAATAGATGCATCTATTTAGCGTCTTCCAATACAATTGTTTTCTAAGAAAAATTTGTCAGGATTTCCTAATGATATGAGAACGCTTCGAAAGGTTCACTTTCTAGCTATTCGTTTTTATTCATCCCTACCCTGCAAAAATATTAGGTCGTCAAGTATGAAATGTCTGATTTCGAATGAGACGGTTCCGAGTAATGTTTCTCCAACAAGATGAGGTACGAGCAATCCAAATATGTCCCTATGGTACCGGCACAGCCTTCCCATTTTAGTGGTAGCACGATTGCGCCAACAGCTTGGAAGCCTGGGAAGTAAGAAGCGATAAGTTGGCGGAGGGCATTTCCAACATCATGCTGAAAGCGGAACATTTTCTCTACCAAGAAGTGGACTAATACTCGAGGGACGTTGTGGTCAAGTAGGGCAAGGTTTGGCCAGTGCACTGAATGGCAGGTGGGTTTCCCTCCTTGCTCCCCTAGTTTACACAGCGCGGTTTTGCAAAAAATGGTCAAAAAATGGCACCAATTTTTGGGGATCAAACTGTGAAAAATTCGATCATCGAGCCGCTTTACCTTGTCGTATAGCCCTGAACACCTGTCCGCAACCATAGCTTCGATAGTGCTGGGGAAGGGTTCACCAAATGAACAATGACATATACTAGACAGTGAAAGTTGTTTCAAATATGGATTCAACCGAAACTGTTTGAATATTGCTCAGAAAACGAATGAAAGATCGTTCCTTCGGAGCTGGAACGCCGGAGCTGAGATTTGCGCCGGCTTCCTGCTTTCGTGCCGGGACCAGCGCTCAGCTTAGCGTAGAAAATGTTCCAGCTCGATTTTTGCTAAGTATTTCGGTAGGTTCACAGAACTGTATGTTGCGCAGTTGTCAGCAATCTTCGTCATGGAATTCCCTACAAGATGGCACCAAGAGCGACAAATTTCATCAAGAATCGAAGGAGAAATCAATTTTTAAAACCTAGGCGGGGGATTTGCGTCCTTTAAAATTCCTCAACAATCTTGAGAAATCATGAGCTGCGCAGTTGTCAATTGAATTTGCGACATCATTGCACATGCAAAGTTCATTGAAGCAGGTGCCCTCATCTGAAACTGGCCCAGAAAACGGGTCATGTATGGAAACGTTTTTTTTTACTTTATATCTCTTTCAGATCAAAAACTCAGGGGTTGCGCAGTTGTCAGCTGCCGAGCCCGTGAGATTCCGAGTAGAATGGTATATAACACTTGATACTTCCTTTCACGCTGGGCTGAAAAAGCCTGCCTGAGCCAAATGCCCCGCGTAGCTCAGGGGGGTTCGCGAGGGAGCACGCAAATGGGAGGGCGCCAGACGCGAGGGTGAGCCAGACGGGGTATTTGGCTCACCCTGGTTTTTCCGTCGGGAGTGGACGAAAGTGCCAAGTATTATATATCATTCTGCTCAGAGTTTCATTCTCAATTCAGCTGACAACTGCGCAACATCCAGTTCCTTCAAATGAGCAAGATATTCCTCTTTTCACGTTTTCATGAATTTCTCAGCCATTTTCAGTTGCACCTCTGTTATCTTGCTGTCATCCAGTCCTCAATGACATTGGCAAGAAGTCTGACAACTGCGCAAAGCTTATTTTCCCAAATGAAGAACGATATTGTCGGTCAAACCGTAATTTTGCAGCAAATTCCCACCAATTTCATGGAAACTTTTTCTTCAAAGGAATTAACCGGCCATGTTTGAACATCGGCTCTTCTCAGAGTGTATTGTGTGAAGAATTCGAGCCACAACTGCGCATTTCATGTAAACCTGCTTTGACCGATTTACAATGCAGAGTTTCGCTCCCTTTTTTTGGTCCGGGACTGGGTCCCGGACCCATCTTATCCTCTTCGCCATAGGTGAAGGTTCCACATCCGGGCACCATCAAAAGTGATGGTGTCCTGAGACACGTCTCAGGCTATCGAACGTATGGTTACGAACGCCAAACCTTGCTGAATACACAGGCATAGTTTGACTCCTACCCGCTTAAGCCACAGCTTCCAATCCATCGTAATGAAGGATCACCACAGCGCCCACTTTGCAGGTGTATATCACAGGGTAGAAAATTTTCAAGACTTCGGTGTCCCGTTCCTTTATTAGCCAGTCCCTCTCCAAACATTTCTTGGGTATTTCGAGTTGTCCTTGCCTTACAGGTTCCGCAATGGAACCCATATTCCGAAATGATACGATTTTTGTCTTTGAGTAGTTTCACAAAAATTCCTCTCAGGCAAAAATTTCAAAGTTGATCGAAGGTCAAATAGGTAATTTTGGGAGAGGGAGAATGTACCTTCATAAGGGAAAGAAAGATGAGAGTGGATCTGAAGAAACCCCAAAGATACCAGCTGTCAAACTGACCACTTGAAAAATCAGACATTTCATACTTGACGACCTAATAAAAACCCGAGGATGTTTTTGGGCGAGCATCTTCAAGACAGAAACAGCTAATGAACGCATTGCTCCAAACACTTGGCGGAAGCTGGGAGCCCTTACTTTTATTCCAGTATTTTTCTGCTAATTAACACGCCAAAGTTTCAGGGAGTAAAAGGGGAAAAGTTCTCTAGAGATTGAATTTAGCAGGACCATGCCCAAAAGCTGCAACATATGGTTGGATAAAGCTGTAAATCACTTCTGCAGAACTTTATGAAACTGCTTCAGAGTCCCTATGTGAACCAACTTTATGCAGCAAACGTTGCTCGTCAACGTGCTGCTGCCGAGGAGAACAAAACGCGCGAGGACGCTCAACGGCAGCGTGTCAAGGGGCTCCTAGATCAAATTCCAGCCGACGAGTTTCGATCAGACATGAAGGGGAGCGAGTGAGTTTAGAATATTTGGTCCATGATCAGCTTTGTTCCCACATTAAAGTGGATTCCTATACATATGTCCTTTTAATTTTGTAAGCGTGTTCCTTTTTCTAGGTGTGCTATTTGTATGGTGGATTTCGAGCCCGGTGAGAGAGTTAGATTCCTGCCATGTATGCATTCCTTCCATCAAACATGCGTAGATGATTGGCTGATGAGGTGAGAGCAATTGACGACATGCTTCCGATTATTTTTTCTTCTCGACGATATTTATTCCTAGTTTGTTTTCAAACTCAGCAGTGGCAGACGCAGCCCCCTCCTCTCCTTTAGAATGGGTCGCCGTGTTTTCGAAATTATTATACTTCACAAAATAAGTAGAAACTTTGTACTGTATTAGTAAATTTTTAATATTATTATTATTTTTAAATAATTTTCATCAATCATTCAATACTGTAATTAACATTTTTATCAATTTTATTCTCCACGTGGGTCCCCAGAACGGTGGAGACCCCAATTTTTTCCATTGCCCCCCCCCCCCCCCCCCCCCCCC
>JARK01000552.1:11733-26869 GCA_000688135.1 Ancylostoma ceylanicum
AACGCATGATTCTGAAGCACGTCTTAAGCACATTTCTGTATGTTGAAATGACACTTGATTTTCTTCTTATGAAATATCCTTTAGTGCTCCCCTACTATTAGGAAAATACGCATAGAAATTAATTTCCGTTACGCTATACTCTACAATTCTGGGAAGATATGAAACGCTAAAAGACTGATCTTAGCTAGGCTTCCAGCAAATGAACAATTAATCAACATCACCTATTCTGGTGATGCCACCTTGGATAATAAGTCAGGAAAAGGCCGGTCTAATTTCTTATCCGAGCTGGTATCAGCAGAATCGACGTTCAAGTGCTTCTTTTCGTATTTAAACGAGCCGTCTCATCTTTACCTTTTTAGTTGCACACTTGCCGCAAATGCCGTCTGACATTTCCATCCGAAGCGTCTTTGATGCGTCACTCAGCTGCCCATTCGAGGGAGGACATGTTTCCATTCAAGTGTAGTTGCTGCAGACAGGTACTTTTCTGGATTGGAGTAGCCCGTGCTCATTTTGAGGAACACTTTAAAGGCATTCGAGTGTGATCGCAGGCTCCAGCGCCACTCACAAGTTCATGCTGGCGTTGGTCCTCGTCGTTGTGAGGAATGCTTCGGAATATTCAGGTGAGAATTGTGGTGATTTATCCTGAAGGCTACGTATGGTAACACTGCTCATTGTAGATCGCCGTTAGCCTTGCGACGACACCTCGATCAGTGCCGACAATGCTACATTGCACCAATTCAAAACGAAATTGTAAGCGATAAGTGTCCTTGTTTATTAATCGTACAGTGCCTAATATTCGCTGATAATGTGGACATTTCCTCAAGTGTAATATCTAACAAGAGTTAATTGTACAACCATACAGTGGGATAGGTAGACGGGAAGTGGTATATGTGATGAGGTGGTTAGTTGTGTCGGTACGGTGCTATGGAGGAGGGGGTGGAATGGGAGTATTTGTTTGAAGTTGAGGTTAGCGAAGCCAATGAGGATGGAATTTCAATCATCTCTGCACTACAAGAATTCCTAGTTGAGGCATTGCTATTAATTCATTGACCAGCACTACTGACACTGATATTCTTCAATACTGTGCCACACAGGTTGTTAATTGAGCACGTTTATTAGGCCGACGTTTCGACTTTACGTCGTTTTCAGAGGCCTGAAAGTGGTTCAAGGTTTTCTTAACTCACGATTTAATCCACCAAACACCTCTCCCAGTGCGTTCAATTCGTACTGAGTACATCACTGTGAGATCCCAGGCCAAAGGTAAAACTCACCCACGTGCTCCGCGATTTTAGCGGTGATGGTATTCCGCTAAGACAACAACAAACCGCTAACAGGCTGCGAGTGCGGTTTACTCAGCCTTACTGGTGTTAGTAGTTAAGCATGAGTAATCTCTGCTGATCTTATTGTAGCTTGCATAAGGACAGAAAAGGAATGAGATCATAGGTAATTGCTAGATGCTCATTTCTGCCATTCATATCAGGATTTCTGCAGAGATATAAGTTATTAGTTGAGTTTTTATCAGTATCTACCAACAATGCCCAGGTTATATGAAAAGAGAACGTGGAAACTACTGACACTAGCTAATCCTCATTTTCTTTCTACAGGAGCACATTTTATTGAGAGAGGGTGTGGCTAGGGTCAAGCGGTGGTTAAATATTGCGTTTTTGTTAGTTGATGCAGTACCCATATGTACTGCAAATGGAGTGTAGCACCCTCGTGGTCGTCGCGACATCGATTTTGATGCTATCGATTTCCGGAGCACACCTCTCGCAGCTGCTACACGGAAAACTGATGATCGATACTTACCAAATACGTCCATACGAAACTTCCAATTTTCATATTCAGATGGTGTCAGTCCATTCTCCCTTCGACGCATTCTCCTTCATACCTTCTGAGAGCGAGGGGCTGTTTTCGTTCGACGATTCCAGCAAGGATAATGGTAGTGGATGTGACATCTCACTTCTGGGATATCATGTTCCGAGAAGGTTTGTCATTGCTTATCGTTAAAAGCACAATTTGTTATGAGTTGCAAGTCTGCAGCTGACTTTCATATCCGTGCTCTTATTGGCTCGGTATAAATTTAGCACGGTTTATTGTTCCAAGCCTTGGAAAAGCAGTCTGTGCAAGCCAGTTGTGCCCTGGAATAGTCCTTTCTGGCACAGTATTCTTCTGGTCGCATAACGAAAACTTTGCACCTTCAGTTACTTAGTAAGGTATTCCAATTCTCAAATGCAAACCCGCCGTTGGTGTCAGTGAGCGAATCGCATTTATTATTGCCTTTGACTCAGTGATGGTTTACGTGTATGGGTAGTATTCGACCACTTGTGCCTCAAGATTTTAAATATAATAATTGTTTCTCTTGAAACGTTGCCCAAGAGGGTTATTTGTTGCTCAGGTCATAGAAATCATAGTACGTAATTTAATGTCGTATTCCCATTTTTTCTCAAGGATGCTGTAGGCGCACGCACGGTAGATAAGCTACGTTTTGGAATTCGCTGGGCTGGAATTCATAAGAGCGAAGCAATTGGATTATCCTATAGAATATATAGTAACTGTAGACGCAGAAAGTTGGTTTGCCAGCCTGGCTAAGCTCGGTTATGCGCTTGTGAATCTCAGCCCAGAAAGTCTGGCGGCGGAGAGTTGGAGTAAACTGAAACTAGAATACTGTAGCAGATCAGCGCCACAAAATACAGATGTATGTACTTCTGTAGGGTTACGGTGCGGCTACTGTAAGAAGCTGAAATCGTATTTCAGTCCCAGCTAGAAGGCGGCAATGATACGGTATAAATCTCGCCTGCCCACCATAGCACTGCAAGCATATGATCTTGGTAGGAAATGTTCACTAGTGATCGGAGCTCAAATAACTCCGATGTGTAAAGTTCAGTAGGAAATTTCTTCCAGTTTTCGGAACAGTAGCCGAATAGGTAAACATTATCCTAGGCAATGTACTCAACATTAAACAAGCAGCGTCTCGAGGATCCCCTCCAGAGTGAAATTCGAAGCCATTCCATGTTACATCAAAGTATGCACTACGAACATGTGGCAACTAGGGCTGGTTTACATCATCCACTTGAGCGAGTTTGAAAAAGTATATGGATGAATACACTCACGATGTGTCGTCCGCTCTCACATCTGCTAGATTTCCCACTTTTCACAAGTGCGGGATTGCTATACCCAGCTAACAGTGGGTAGAAGAGTATGTAGTTGTCATTGCTTTGTAATTTGAATTTTTCCAGATCATCATTGCCCCTGGATGTGGATCCATTTGAAATGTTTGCTTCGAAGAAGAAGGATAAAGAAGACGACGAAGACAGCGGATTTCGCTCCAGAGTCAATTCTGGTCTGACCTTCCTATTTCGCTTCATCAGAATTTCATCGAAATATGGATGTGAACAAGTTGGCTACATTTATTTTAAGTTACCCAATCGTGCTCTCCTGCATCTTCGTCTGCGTTCTCGTCAGAGGGTGGGTCTCCACAAAGGAAGATAAGCACTTCAGAAGTGCCAGACAGCGCCAACTCCTACACTCTCGGAGGTTTGCTTTCCTTTCTCATAAGATGCCTCATTATCGGAGTGCAAAGTGCATCAGTTATGTGGCAGAAATAGAACAGAGAAGACTGTTACAGGATATGGTACTGGTCCGACCTATGGTCAACAGTTATTTCATCCATTTGACTCTGTTGGAGATGGTGCTAGAGATTTCGTTGCGTAAAAGGTTTTGTTGCAGTTTTCCTTTGAGAAGCGAATTTTTCGGACTCCACTCGAGTGACTTATGCGTTTACACTGAAAATGCGAAAATGCGAATAAATTACAGGGTGACTACAGTCTTTGGTCAAAGGTAACAAATTATATAACTGAGGTTAGGTAGGCTATGCAGAAGTCATGCGCTTTAGGAAACCACTTTTGGTTTTTGAATACCTCTTTTGGCTTTCCTGGATGGTTGATCTCGTGTTCTAAGATCTGCTACCAGAGATCCGGGGGTCTCAGTTCTAGGGAGTACGCTAATTATCCACAATTATAGTTTGTTCCACCAGGGTCAATAGTCCTGGAGAAATTAGAGAAAAAGCGAAATTCTATGCCTGCGACGTAATATTGCGGCCCAAACATGTCACCGTAATTCAGAAACATTGCTGAGGTGGAAACGCGTCCCAGAGGAAATTAATAATACTAAATCAAGGTATTATAGATTGAATGTTAAACGCTATTATAGCGGTGTGCGCATACCACAACGATAAAAACAGCATGGAACAAAAACCACGCGCGTACGGTGGCACATAATACGATGCGCAGTGTTAACAACTCTGGCATTCTTGCGTTTAGCGGGTGGGACGTCCATGTCGCCACTTTATGCACAAATACTCAGCTATCGTCGCGTACGGGACGCACTATATGATAGATGTGATGAACTCAGGAAAAAGTGATCTGAACCAACCTTGTGTTGCTTCTCCTTGTAAAAGTTGTTGGAAAACTTCTGTCAAGTGTTCATTTCAATTTTCTCGGTTTTTTTTTTGAGCCCAAGAAGTAACATATTTCCTTAGCATTTTGTTCTGCCCTTCGCTTTGTGATTTTTAGTGGAGAAAGTGGGGATGACAATCTTTTGACCTTTTTCGATCAAAAGAATCAGTTCAGACAGGGACCACGATATGGGGAAAAGCTTCTATCCTCTCAAATGCTGGGCAGGAAATTGGCAATTTGGAGAGCCAAATAGAAGAAGTTCTTGGAAAAGACACTTCCTAGGCATTTCTGGCGGCAGTTTCCATCTCCACCTCGTTTCCTTTTTGCAGCTCGTAGAAGATCCAGGTAGAGCTATGGAAGATAAAATTATACATGTGTATTCGAATATTCCGATACTCAAAACGAACACACGTCGCGAGATTTCCTGACTGAGCGCAAGAAATAATTGCAGCAAATCCTTGACCAAAGACTTTGTTGTTACCCTGTACATAGTAGGCTGCCTCCAGAATATTCAAGTAACAAAATTTCCTCGGATTTGTTTTCAATCCACCGAGAATAGTTTGGCTGCATTATCTCTAGTTTATTGTTCGAAATCTTAATTTTTTTTTCAAAGGTAAACGCGAAGAGTATCTAAAAGTTATTCTTGAAAAACTCGTTAAAAAGAAGTAATTACTGAAACTGAGGACAAGCCCGAGATAAGGTTTAAAGTAATGGAACCATGACGAATAGTGGAGTTTTTCATTGTCTTCCCATGTTTACGAAACCGAGATCAGTGACAGCTCGAAACTCTAAACTATGCCACAGCAGATTTCATGGGTCATGGGCTATATGCGTCTTCAGGAATTTTCTACTCTCCGGTTGGTTAATGGCATCGATCGTTAACCATACATATTTCTACGCTTTGATTTGGCACAGTTAAAGACAGCTATTAGCAGGTAACCGCCCTAATGTCAATTTTTTGTTGGACATTCATCGGTTTCCTCAAATACTCTTGTTGCAGGCTTTTTCTTAGTTTGTCCTTCGTTTCACATGTAGATGTCCGTAGTGGTCCGACATATCGCGCTCATCAGAGCAGCGATGAACCTGTTCCTCGCTCCGAGTAAGTTCCAGCTCATCCTATTTTCCTTATCCTTCACCAACATTTGTGGTAGTAATATTGTCAAAGCTACTCGGTTGGAGCATCTGGGTCCTGGGAGACAAGAAATACTACATGATCGCTTCGAAACCCTTCACCGCTTAGAAATACATCTGAATACTATGCATCGCTTAAAAATTAGGCCGTTGAGATGAATATGTTGGATTTTTGTTGAAATGAAATAGGGATTAATCTTTGCGCTGAGGTGAGAATGTTGAAGACTGCTTCGTGGTACATATCTTTGTCTATTAAGGTCCTTTAGATTCGATGCGCGAAAGAATGTTGCAGCTATGTTACCAGTAAACGACATCAGATTGCGCAATTTTATTGCCTCTTCCCTACCAAATATGGCTAAACTTGCTTGCAAACAAAAACATCAGCTACGCTCAGACATCGACCGCGACGCGCGCGCTCGCGCTATCACTCTTGCCTGCCAAGCGGATGTTCGCCGATTTTTTTTTCACGGGTTCAATTAGTTTTTTTAATGTTTATTCATTCATCTTGATTGGCGATACATTATTTAGAACATTCGTGAGAGCCGTATTAGAATGAGAATATAGGTTGAAAACTAGAAGAACAGGAAAACTGAATGATGGTTCGGCCCGCATCCCAAGAGAGACACGCAGCGTATAGGATGCCCGAATCACAATTAGCTTTCCCAGCGAGCCCGGGTGCGGAGGCTAGCTGGAATTACCCCGGGTGGATTGCTGATACACATACTGCGTGCTTCAGAAGGGATGTCTAACAAAGTAGACGCGTACAATAAGGGAAAATGAAGGATCTCGATAGGAATGAGGAAGTAGGAGCTAAATAATGTAAGATTTGGCCGAGTAACAATAAGAATTGAATATCAGGACATTAATCGACGACAAGTGAGATTCAAATGCTCAGTAGATCATGAGATGACGAGAGTACAGCTTAGATCGTAGCAGTAGGGTTGATGAGTTTTCTCGACTGTAGAACTTCAATGAGGTGCCGCTGGAACGTAGAAGACTTGGAATATCTGAACAGGCTCGGCTCTAAACTATTCCAGATTCCTTGTACTCTGCAAAGAAAACTGTTTTTGTATGACGTAGTGTTCGGTTTTTCCAATCGGATTCTTAAAAAAATTTGTTCTGAAAAAAAATCCTTGAAAGGAAACACAGTAGCAGAAAACAGCAAACGCAGAGTCTGAAGCGCGAGAACTACGCTTTTTATTACTTTGGAAAGTTGTAATTTTTTTGAGAACCATCTAAAAAAACCTAATTTTAATCATTTGTGTTCGATTTTGCAGGCTGCGATGTGTCTGACCAAGAGGTACCTCGTCAACGTCTTTCGCCCGTTCTTTCAGTGTGGCCTTCGTGATTTTATGTGATGCATCTGTCTTTCGTTCAAACAACCATTCTCACTTGTGCTGCGGTGTCATATAGAAGCCGTTCGGCTTACTGCAGCAGTTTTTGGGAGGTTTTCTTGCGTTGGTTTAATCTATTCTACTGACAAGAGAGGCTCCATGTCGAATTGACCGTCGGAAACCTTCTCTGATCTCCGCGTGCCGTCTGCGGCCGTCTTCACTAGATATTTCCGCCGACCTGTCGACTAACGGCCACCGTACCGACTAGTATTCCGTGTACTGACCCGTCTTGTCTTAATTATTGCCACATTGTTTTTCCCGAATTTCTTTCAAATCATTGTTCTCAAACACTGCCATGTCTTTCACGTGATCACGTAGTGGTTCGTTTAGTTCGTGATCACCATCCTTCCGAAAATCAAAGCTGAGTCTCCTCAAAGGGTCTCAACGTGAGTACTTTCTTCCCCTGTGTTCCTCAGTTCTTTCCATACAGCTAGGCTCATCTCCTGTATAGCTTTTTATCCAAGAGCAACTGTTCTTCATAGATGTCTTTCTTCGACGTGTGGTTCAGTTTTGTTCTGTAAGCAATAGATTATTTATAGCTCTGATATCCACTAGATGTTTACGGTATTACCAGCGTCTTCTTAGTTCCTGTGATTTTCCTTCGGTATTATACCCGATTCTAATTAAGCATGTGATCCTTGAACCAAATACTTTCTGTAGATATTCTATTCAAGCAGACGATATCGATGACTTTAATTTCACATTGAAAAGCATCATCCAACACTCACTCGTGTGCTTCCTGAATAATGTTGCTTTGCGCGGAAGGCCATTATTGCGTTATCAAAAGTCGTTAAAGTCGTTACGTTAAGTTGCAAGCAGCTAATTTATTTGAAGCAGTCCACAATCCAAGAATTCTACACCATGTAGTACTCTCACCTGAATTCAACGGGTTTACCGGAATTCTGAGATGTAAAATACGTGGAACTGTGGAACAGAATCAGAATTCCATTTGGTTAGTCGTCATAAATTCCTATTATAATTATTTGAAATAATGATATGGCGCGAAGTTGGATGATGCTTTCATGTTTCCTTGTTGTTTCTTCTTCGCAGAAGGGAGTGGCGTTTCCTAATCACCTTAGTTAGCCTGGCATCCCAGAGGTTAGGGCTCAGTGAGAACGAGTTTTGGTTAAGAAGTGTTTGGGTATCTTGTCGGTGAACCCGACCTCTTTCGCGATGCGATGTAACAGCCCATATAGAAGAAGCTTTATTTTCGGGAATCATCCTGTTATAGACCTTTTCGAGGGGCTGCTGCCAAAAATAGATACTAACATTCGATACAACAAATGATTTTAAAACAATATTCTTTTGAATCTAATTCCGTGATGCGTCATTCTGTGCTCGTCTGGTTTTGTCCTTCTGAATTGGGTCGTCATTTTCTGGAAGCGTGAAGAGATCGAAAAGGGATGAGTGGAAGCGTTCGTCTTCAACCTAGTCCGTTTTGATATCCATGCTGCTTTTCTCACGATCACTCGCACAATTTATGATATACTTTTGGTGTTCACGATTAACAGGAAGTTCTCAGTCACATCCACTCCCTCTGCGAAGGCATTCCTTTTCAACTTGCCAAAAGTGGGTTGAATGAGTTATTTTTCTTCTTTTCTTCGTAAAGCTGAACTTTCATCTGAACAGTCATACCTACGAGATGTTTCATTGCGTTCATGACGGTTTCAGGTGAACATGTGTTTTGATGTAGTTCCAACTTTCTGCGAGTGTTTCGTACAGTTGTTCAAGTTATCATGACGTTTATCTCGACCTAGTGTGCAGATTTATTCTATGCCAGCTTAGAGTGGTAGAAACTTTGATTGGCGTTTGTGCATTCGAACTCATTAATTATTAGTTGTGTCGTGCCATGTAGTACATGTATGTTCCTATTTTTATTACTTCAATAGTGCGTTCTCATAAAGAATTTCACGTTGACTTAAACATGTATTCATCCCTCTCAGGAACCATTACTATGTGTAGTGCATAGACAAGCGCTGATTTTTCCAAGATCGCAGTGTTACCGTCAAGTGGATCTCGGGGTTAATATCCACGTTGAATCATTTTATAGGATTGATAGTCAAACGCATGGGCAAACTTAGTTCCGATGTTGCGCTGCGTCAGTGAGTCGAGTAAACAACTATCAGTTTTCTCCCAACTATTAATGTCTCAAATTTTGACGGGTTCTTCGAGAGTGGACGGACACTGCGGCCTACATGATCAAATGGTACCGGAAATTTGACGTTTTGACGGAGATGCGGAGTCCTACAGGAGCGGAGTTGAAATCTGGTATTTTGATTCAACCTGTAGAGATCTAAACGGGGACCTTGGAGGGTATGATGTTGGGGGTTGCGACGGGGCACAGGTGCTGAGTTCTCGAATTTTAACGGATCACAATAGCAGTCCTCGCCTTGTACACGATCAGGTGGCCAATTAATGAGGGACCTTTATCGGTTCTCTGGATATGTTCGCCCTAATCATGCCGCTATGGCAGCCTCACACTGCTGTCTCGCTTCAGATTCGCCGCACCTTCTTTCGCCCCACGATGCTGCTCAGCCGCACCTACACCTCACCTCTTTTCTATTGTGTTGTTTGAATAATCTATCAGATACATTCGATATTCGAATATTCGATTTCCAGTAAGTCGACAAGTTGAAGTATTGAGGGGAGGAGGAGTCCTACACCTTTGGGTACACGAAGATGAGTGCTGTAAGCGTTGTTTTCTTGGAATGTTCGATTTCTTGAATGGATATTTGATTCGTTAGGCAAACTGATTGAATTTATTCGACTTTTATTCGGCCAACACTCTACTTTTTTTCTCTCACAATGCTGATTCACCAGCCCTTTTCGCCGCCCAAGTAGGGTGAGTGTACTGCCGACTCTCGCGGCCTGCAAGCTACCAACTCCATCCACCTGATAGAATAAAAAATAGAACATGCAAAAAGAAATTATTATATGCAAGATTCTAACACTAAGAACTTCAGAAAATCATTTAAACAGTACATAGAAATCATAGGTCATTCTTTTTTATTGCAATTTATTTTTCATTGAATTCACGACTACATAGATAATAAGAAAATACTCAACAAAAACACTACAGGGTGGCCGAAAAGTATGGGCGCCAAGAAAAACAGTATTTTTCTACTGTGAGCCACAATTACTTTGTGTTTGTCATTGCTTCTGGTACATAAGCGTATGACTAAACAGTTTTGTAAAAAGCTTCCTGAGTGGCCCTTCTTGGCCCTGATGCAGACCTCCATTTTTGTTTTTAGAAAATAAAGGTGCTCCGAAGGCAGTCCTCACTAAATCTCAACCAGCTTGCCTGAGTTCGCGTGCTAGGATCCTGAGTACATGCTATTTTTTATTCTTCATATTCTCCTTCACAAATACACAATAAGACAAATTCACTGGATTCGAATGCAGTCCTCTTGTGGAAACCTGGGAACGCCGACTCTGAACACGCAATGGGTGTTTTGGTCCTGTGGGGCCGAGCGTAGCCCTGCTTAAGAGTTATGTTGGGGTTTTTTGTTACCGTGGGATGAGCACTTTTCTGAAAATCTCATCATGACAGAAATTGGCGTCGATTTTACCATCTTATTCTGTGAATAGCAAGAATATCTTAACAATTGCGGGCATTTCCCTCCAAACCATCACAACTCTCTGTAACGACGAAATTGTGACAATTCTCTTTTTTTCTAGAGAATCAGTATCCTCAACCGATAGACTGATGGTTGTTTCGAAAATTATGGACAACTTCACTCGTGAAAAGCTTCTCGTCAGTTCACAGCACATCTTCGTGTGGCGCACTAGGATGTCCCGAAAGAGTTTTCTGCATTTCTCAGCTTTGACGCATTAAATGGCCATTCCATTCTAACCAGTCAACAACTACGCAGTCTCACCCCTTACATAGCATTGATCTAAATAGATCAACTTGTGAGTGCAGGAGCTTTCGACGCATTGTCCAGACTGACCCATCATATTGGCTGACCCTCTTCTCTATGGTCTTAAAAGTTCTCCCTGTGTTCACCAAACGGGGACAACCCGTGATTGTTTCCACGTTAGGGACTCCTATGCCTTTTCATGATTTGGTGATCTTCTGAACTGGCTTCAGAAGAGATATCGACTTTCTTCCTATTGCTGCAATGGGCTCTCTAGAGCGAGTGCGGCACACAATAGATTCGCGATGAGGCCACTGTCGCACACCTCCATGGAACCGAATGAATTCTAGTTCAGAAGAAAGAGCATTTGACAACGTACCACTCACATGTGAAACAGGAATGAAATTACTTTAAACATGGGAAAGCAAAAGCGCCAAATGAGGCGCCCATACTTTTCGTCCACCCTGTAGAACATGAATTAAAGTCAACGATAGAAATCAGTGAATTGGAACGAAAATGAGAAAAATTTCACTTTTCACTTTCTACTTGAGTAACAACGTCTTTTTCATGTTTAAATTTTATTGAAAACGCGGGCTCTGAATTAATTTCCAAGTTTCGAAGTTCTCATTTTCAATAGGGGTTCGGAAAAATAGGAATGTCGCCGTGAGCTCGAAAGCGCGTAGTAGGGGAGAATCTCTTAATTTAGGTGTGTCCAGAGGTTATGAAACGCGCTGTTTTGAATATTCGATATTCGATATTTATTAGTTTGGTGAGAAATAATGCGTGTTTTCAACTCCTTAATTCGCGAGCCCATATCATGGTTGAAATTTAATGTTTATAACCAAGCTTGGAACCATTACAATCCGCAAATCTTTAGCAATAAAATGGCAGTTCAACGTCCACCGCACGCTTCAAACTGGGCCTTCTAGGATCGGCGAACGGCTGGAAGTCAGTTTTGGTACCACTTGAGTCCTCCAAGAAATTCTCCTGGATGAAGTCGTCTAGATGCTCCAGGAAGTGGTAATCGGTGAGCGAGAGGATTGCTGATTATAATGTATCAGGCAGAGCTTCCTAGCCTAATTGTTTCAACCTGTGGAGTTTCTGGTGAGCGACATTTGGCTGTACTGTACTGCGTAGGAATACAGAATCCATTTTATTGAAAGATGCCGAACTCACACAGTGAGGTTTCCGGTTCATTTCGTTAATATCCTAGCAATGCTTTTTAACTGTAAGAGTTTCAACGTGCTCTCACGAATGATTTCTGCATAAGTCCACCAAAAATTCGTCGTGACCTCAATTTAGTGTTGTTTTGGTTTCTGACAGTGTTTCGGTCCTCCTTCCTCTCCCAGCTGTTGAGCAACGAACTTTATATTGTCGCAGAGGGTCTATTCTTTATCATGCATCACTAAGCGTTCAAGGATTTGGTCGAAATTTCTTCACTGTAAGGGCGCGAAGCAGACCTCTCAGCGAAGATCAATCTGGTATCCGCTCAGATAGCGTCGCACCCAGTCGTCGAGCTTTCCGTCCTCCTAATCTCATCCAAGGAAGGGGCGGTCCGACGACAATTACCTATGATGTTCTGCGAAACCGAATGTGTTGTTTTGAATGGGTTTTCTTTAATTATTCCCATCAATTGGTGGTCAGCAACCCTAGAGAACTTCACGCGACCTTCCTTACTTTCGAAGCAGAACTCATCACTTCGAAAAGATCGAGAACAGCCTCGCGGTGGGTATTCGCTCACACTCAGACAATCGGTCAGCTCTAGCCTACAACAACAGCAATTCTATGTGCGTGACACTTCGAGTAGAGCTGCTATTTTGGAAAGACAATATCAGGTCTCCTCAAAAGGTCACCCCACTAGCATGTCATAGTCGCCCAACAGCCCCGCATTTTCAGAGATTTTGTCACCCTAAAATGCTGTCATTGCACCCCGACAATAGGTTTTTACAGGGCTATTATTCGGCATGTGAGCTCATTGGTGCTCAAAAGCCCGACCCAGACAAATTTTCGAGACCTTCCGCGGAGCTATCTCGGGACCTACTGCGGTGACCCGACGAAAGTTCTCATTAAGCTCCGTGGAAGTTCCGAATGAGCTCCGCTGGTGTTTCGAAGAGGCTCCGCGGAAGTTCCAAAATCAACCAAGAGTGGCGTAATCTGCTCAAAATGAAATTGACTATAATCCCAGTGAACGAGTAAGATTGAGCAACGTTTGAAGGGTTCGAAACCCCATATTTTTGGTCTCGCAAGTTATGGAGCGGTGAACGTCTGCACATCTTGCGAGATCAAAAATTTGGGGTCTCGAACCCATCAAACGTGCTTTTGTAGCACAACCAGAGCTGCTTTACGAATGCCTTTGTTCATGAGAAAACACCCTCAGCAGGTTTGCCCTCTAAGTGTGCTACGTACCTGCATCAGGTTTTATCTTTAGTGACAACATGGAAAAACTCTAGGGAATTTTCGTAGTTTTAATGATAAGAACATCTATCTGACATGACGTCAAGTCTCCGCGGAACTTCCGAGAGTCGCGCATGCTGCGCGCCCTCGATACTAAACTAAGCTCCGCGGAAGTTCCGAAATACGCAAAGCGCCGCGGAAGATCCAAAACAAGCATTTTCCCTGCGTCTCGGAAGCTCAGAAAAATTGCTTAATGACGTCATATTCTACGGAAGTTCCTAAAATCGGGCTCCAACAGCAAACCAAGCTCCGCGGAAGTTCCGAAATTTGGTACGCTCCGCGGAAGTTCCGAAGGTTTGTCAGAGCATACTCCCCCAAGAGCAGATGGTGGATGGGGCTTTCTCAAGTAAATTCGACGCACAAAACCACAGAATTCACTATGAAAATTTTACTATCGCTTCTAAATGCAGAATAGTTTCAATAGTAAGGTAGGTAGGTAAGAGAGGTGAATAGTATAACAAGAACAATAAAAAAGTAAACGCGATATATTCAACATGAGCACAAAAGTCACACTGCGGACGTCAAATCCAATTTGGTCTATCATTCATTGTCGCTTTGGGGCTCATCGGTGTTTTCTTCTTTGGTAAAGACGTGCTTTTTTTCGGCTTCTGCTTCTGAAATAGAAACACTAGTGTTTCGGAGTGGAAGTGCTACTCAGTCAGGTCTAACTCACGCTAACTCACGCTCTGACGTTGAAAAAAGCGAATACCTCAACCACGGCAGCCCATTAATTGTGAAGGCCATTTCATGAATGAGAAGTTGGAATTCTCCATGAGCCTATTTGGAATGGCTGACAGCGATTTACTGCAGGCACTTGAAATCGTCCTATATTGAAATTGAACATACACACAGTAGGATAGACGGACTGATGCTTCAGCGTCAGCTTTCAGTTGCAATTTGACACTTCTAAGGGTTAATGGAAATATCGAGTAATTTGACGAATAGCCGAATTACTGCCTTTTCGATATCTCAAAAAACTCGATATCTCAGAAGAAAAAAAAACACGATTTTTCAACTTCTTCAAATAGTCGCGTCGTATCGAGTCACTCGAGAATCGATTTATTCGAAAATAGATTTGACTCTGTCGACTCAAGTGTCTAATATAAACCAATAAAATAACGAAAACGCGAAGAACAGTGCAAAGCGTTTTGAAAAAAATCACAGTAGGAAGCATACGCAACATGAAGGAACAAATGAACGAGACTAGAAGTAGAAAGGTATAGGGAAGAATAAGAAAAAAGGTATGTCCATGTTGAAATAGAAAAAGACTTTTCCTGTGAATTAAACCGCGCCTAGAGCTGCTAAATAACCATCGATTTTCCATTCACAGTCTAAAGTCAGGTCTGCTGAGCCTTTTGACAGCACTAAGCGGTACTGCTGCCCTCGGCAAGAAGGCTGATATTGTCCAGAAGGGGAGGAGCGATGGGCGGAATAGGCCTCGCCCTCCAAGGCTAGAGCTGCTCGATTGTCTGAGCACTTCCTCAGATAACAGAGCAGCCCAATGGCAGCACGAACGCGTTTCTCCAGCAGTAATACTTCGGTTTCAAACCCCAAATTGGGCGTGGCCTTCCCCCATTGCTGCCACCGTCCCCTCCATTGCTGCCATCGTCCCCCCGATTGCTGCTAAAATAGGGGAGCACCTTAATGGCAGTACATGAATCTAGGATGGCAGCAATGTCGGAGCTGGAACGCAGCCATATCCCGCGTTAGTCCTGCCATGGTAGCGGCAAGAACGGAGATATAGCTGCGTTCGTCCTGCTGGAATGGGTACCGAGTGATTTCGGAACGTCCAACGCAGCCCGAACGCGTTTCTACAGCAGTCACACCGCGGAGTCAAGGCTTATTT
>JARK01000553.1:7013-29919 GCA_000688135.1 Ancylostoma ceylanicum
GGGATTCTCAAAGGGGCGCAGGACCCAGTTTTTCCTTCCCCCCCCCCCCCCCCCCCCCTTGTTGCACCTCTCGGCGATCACCGCATGTTATAGCCCCTGAAAATTGTGTACATACTGAAAGAATGGAAATTGAACACATTCAAATTATTCAATAGATAACTTGGAATACCTCCTGAAAGTTCGATCATTCTCAGAAGCAAAGCTCTACAGCGCTTGGTTCCTTCCCTCCAGGGCTAGGATTCATGAAAGCAAAACCAAGCGAAACCATGCTACAAATCAGATTTTGCATCCTACGTCTCTCAGAGTTACGTAGTCCATGGGATAACCAATCGTGCTAGCCATCCTTGGTTAGCTTGGTTGGCGTTTCATGAATCCCAGCCCAGGCTTCTTCGTGCCCAACATCCTGCCGGTTTACGACTTACTCGGATCAAAATAATCGAATATCAACCAGATCTGACACCTTTTCGTTAGGCACATTTGCTGAGAACTGGTACATGAATAAAATTGCCCACGGCATAGTGAAGAATAGTTTTGGAAGTCATGTTAACATGGGGTGTTAAGCTAAAATTTTATTAGCGAACATATTTACAATATGCATTATGATGCCATTGGATTCTTCTGCACATAGGTGAAGTCCACAAAATCATGGTCACGCTGTGTCATGGCAAGATTTTGAGGAGCCAGTGATGCTGAAATCAAATTAAAAAAAGTACTGTATAAGCACAACACATCATTTGGAGGAAATCACAACGACACATCAACCAATCAAAACGCGCGATGATTTAGGCGTACGACGCCAAACAACCTATCTCACCGTGAACAACCACATAAACGCTTATAGACACTCACTCAGTTCACTAACCTGGATTGATCTTGATTTTGACGAAATCCTCAGCTATGTTTCGCACATCGGTCTCGCTTTCGATCCGAGGAACGAAAGGAGCTTTTATTTCCCGTCGGAGAAGCTTGTCCCAATCGATGGCTTTGAAAAACTCGTGTTCCTTGATCTCATTAAAGTCTCCTTTATAGCCCAATCGCTTGGTCTTGTCCTTCTGGAGCAGCTGCAATCGATACAAAATCAGGTGATGCAACGCCGCTGTGGCTGGAGCGAAACAATATTTTCCAGACACGCCGAAACGTTTCACTGGTCATTCCGACGTTTGAGATTTTCTGCGCTCACAAAGGAAAGATTTCTAATTCAAAATTTCAGTTCAACTCTTACCCCTGTGATAATATCCGTGGATGCATTAGAAATGCTCCTTTTAATCTTGAGTGGTTCGTTAACAATTCGATTGTACATTTCATTGTGATCCTTTGAGTAGAAAGGTGGCTGAAATTTATGACGTTATACTCGACAGGGATCGTTTTCCCACAAATACATAGGCAAAACGAACCAATCCATATAGCATCTCGTATACAACTGAGCCAAGGCACCACCAGTCAACGGAGATGTCGTACGGCTTTTTCAGAATAATTTCTGGCGCGAGATATCTTTAAATATACATTGGGTCAGCATTCTGAATAATTCGCGATATAAACAGTATTTTATGCTGCCGCTTCAACGGTAGACCAAGGTAAACAGAGAAAATAGGTCCTACAGCAAATACTTGCTCATTGGGCAACAGTTAGCCTTCATCCCAGCACAAGAAATCCTCGAAAGGCGAATGAGGGAATAATGTGAAAAATGAGCGAGAAGGAAGGAGAAAATTAAATCATATGAAGGGATCTCACAAAAAAAAAAGGAAAGAGAAAAAGAGGAGAAAGTTCTCTCTTGAAGCGAGACTACTACACAATTAGAATCCGAGAAGCAAGTCGTTAGCAGGCTTTTCACCAAAAACAACTTGCAGACAACCTTAATTGTTGTCGACTAGTTTGATGCTATCATGCTATCCAAAAACGAGTTGTAATTAACACTTTCTCCGAACAACGTGTCGAAGAAGGTCCCACAAAAACAACTTGCCAGCAAGCTTTTTGGTTGGAAAGGTTGTCGGTTGTCGAAAGTCCACGAAATTCACAAAAACTGTACGAAATTTACGAAGAGACACAAATTTCATGCGACTTATCAGAAAAACTTGATAATTTCCAAAAACTCCCTTTGAACCATGTGAATTTCACTGATTTTCGGAGTTTCCGAAAAAATTCCGAGGATTTCCAATAAATCTTGAAAATTCCTATACATTCCGCTGACTTTTGCAATTTCTCAGAAAACATCAAAGATTTTCAGTAATTTCGTGTAATTTTGAGAAATTTCAATGATTTCCGAAGAATTCGTCAATTTACCAGCGAAACCTTATCATTTTCAACAATTCCACGTAATTTCTACAATTTCAACCGAATTTCGGAATTTCTCAAAAATTGTCAATGCATTGAGACTTTTTAAAGCAGTAGTTCTGCATCTGATATGTTCTTTGAGCATTCCTGCTGATATTTAAATTAGGCGATGTCTCGTAGGTGTGAATGTGCCTCCGGGATGAGCGCCAGTATGTCCGGGCCTGCCGGCGCGAATACACCTCTGCCTAATTATGACCTGTCTTGAACCAGAGGCGAAGTTCCTGCCAGATTAGTAGACAATGTTTATATTTTTGAAAAGTCCAAATTACAGGGAGTCAGAAAATGTACAAATTATTTGATTTCATATTGGTGACTGGAATGACTACAAATTTCCACGAATTTTTGGTTTTTTCACCGTATAAAGCAGGTTGTGTTCGGAAAACAGCTAATGATTACTGAACCTTGAGATGAGATTACGTTAGAAGGGTGCGGAGTTTACTAAAACGGAGAGTTTCAAGCGTTCCGCTAGCACCGTTTCTCTCTTATGGACGATGATAAAACGGCATATTTTCCAAAAATAGCCGATCCTTACTACTTTGAGAGGAATTTTCCCAAAAAATGTGCGGGGATAGGACATTTTTACCAAACATTCCCGTTGAGAACATCTTGATCTGAATGTTTGTCAGCTATCTCAACAACAGCTGGAATGCTGAGGCCGATATGAAGCGTCAAACTTCGGAAATTCGTAGAAATAACACGAATTTATACATGCATAAAATTTTTCAAAATAGAGCAAATGTTGATGGGAATTTCGTGAATGAGTTAGGAAACGCTCAGTTCTCGAGGTTTTATGCAATTTCTAGCGTTTTTTCAAATTTTAACTTCGTCGCTGAGATTTTTAAAAATTTCGAATTTTCGAAGAAATAAAATTTTTGGTTTCAAATTTCAAGTGGTTTCCTATGTCATTCAACTCCAATTTTGATAGGGAGTCCGAAAATGTGCTCAGATTTTGAAAAGCTCCATTTTAAAAGGAGTTACAGTACTGCGACGGTTTGTTCGCGATTAATCCGTCGGCGACGGATTAATCCGTCGCAAACCGTTTTTTTCGCAAAAGTTATGGGCTGTATTGTAGTTGTCGACAAGTTGTTGGGAAAATGAAAATCAGATATCAATTCTTTTCCATCCTTCCATCCTGTGTAATTTTTTTAGCTGTTGGCTAACCACAACTTGAGGTTGCCACACAGATCAGCCTGTGCGAAAGTGCAATGCACGGGCCTCACCATGGGGGTCCCGTCTTCTTGATCGCGAGAGCCTCCCAGCCAGGTAAGTTAATTAAGTGTAAATCACGACACAGTCAATGAGGAGGCAAAGAGAAAGTGGCAAGAGTGATGAGGTTGTCTGCAATGAGAGAAAAACGAGTTGTCAATAAGTTCGCATGGCTAACGACTTGACAGCAAGAAAGAGTGAATGCAAGTTGTTGACAAGATTTGGAAGCGAGCTGGTTTCAGATGCAATCAGAAACTTATTTGCCAAAAGCAAGTTTTAGCTAGTTGTGCATGAGGTTCTGAGTAAAAGACAAGTTCAGGAGCCAAAAAAAAAACAGAAAAATGTGGAAATTTCTATCCAAATTTCTGTTCCCTCTCGAATCTATACAACATAAATACACCAAAAAAATGAGAGAGAGGATTTTGCTCTCGCCGGAAACAGTCGTATGCACTATACTGGATACTGAGTGAAATACCACAGTAACTGTAACTTCCAATGAATGTAATAAGTCGTTTCGAACAACAACGACTGCCATATTGCAACTGCTCATGTGCTCACTTATCCCACCTTGAACTCCCACAACTGTCAAGCCATAAACTAACTCCGGAGTTCCGCAAAATGTCGAGGTCAAAGTGTTCGGTGTCATTCCTTCCTTGCAGAGTCCAAAGTCGGTGAGAACCAAGTATCCATCCTTGTCCAGCAGCAAGTTCTCCGGCTTCAGATCCCTTCAATGGAAGAAGTTTAATCCTGGCAGTTGGTCGCATTCATGTATATTCTCGGTTCCGAATCGCATAGTACGATATTAAACGTTACGTTTTACCTTCCCCACTTCCACTCCAACACTATATACTTTCCAAGAAATGTAATAATAAAATTAAGCCTAGAATAGTCAGCACTCGCTGCCATATATTGCCCTTTCGGGAAAATCCACAAGTTGTACCCAATTCAAATTCATGGACTTTTAGCTTACGTAATTGTTTCAGGAAGCTGTAAGCAAAGGCACACAGCATATTTAGGAAATTTCGCCATCTTGAGAATTCCTAAAACGAAAGGGGTTCACCTGTAGATAATGTTGTTATCGTGGAGATATCCTAGAGCGGAAGCAATCTGCGCGGCATAAAATCGGGTTCTTGCTTCAGAGAAGTGTTTTTCCTTTTGTAGGTGAGAGAACAGCTAAAAAAACTGGTTACGTATCAAATAACCCTGAAAGTTTGAAGAAAACTAACTTCACCACCGTTGAGGTGATCCAAGACGAAGTAAAGTTTATCCTTGTTTTGGAAGGAGAAATGCAATGAAACCAGGAAGGGATGGTGGAAGTTCGCCTTCAGCACGCTCAGCTCAGCCATTACATGTTTGACCTAAACGTTCCACTAACGCTATAGGAGATGTACGGCATCCGAAGCCTCAATATGGGATATACAGCCTTGGACAGCTCACCTCGTTTTTCTTCCTAATGTGTTCCTTCGAAAGAACTTTCATCGCATAGATTTTGCCGGTCTCTTTATGCATCACTTGAAAAACTCGCCCAAAGCTACCCTTCCCAATTGTTGTGAGGAAATCGAAATCGGCAGCGCATGCTCTGAAATGAGTGGCGTCAGTGTGACCCTTCTCATCAGATTCCTCCAGAAATTAATCTATGATCACGTTGTGATTTCCTTCGGCCCAAGATCTACGTGAGAGTCGTCTGCATCATCTGAATTGCCCAGTGCGAAGAAGTCACGGACGTCGTCACTGGAAAAAGAAGGCTCGAGTGGCAAAAACGTTTTTTGTTTTGAAATGCGCTTGAAAACGCAATCTTCTTCTCGTGAAAGTGTGATTAAACCTCCTCGCAAAAAGGTTATCATGAAGTTTACTGCTTTCATTGAGTCAGCAAAAATTTGGTGGGCTTATAACCATGTGATTAGTAATAGAGACAACCGGAACCAGGCCTCGTCATTCAAAATATGGAGGAAAACTTACTCAATTGTATAAGATAAAAGCAGGCCCCTCTTGAAATCAAGGATTTAATGTAGTATATTCAAAGCTACAGCAAGCCTTTGATCCAGTATCAACACGAATAAAAATTAGGCTCCGGAACATATATGCAGCACCCACAGAGCAGTCTGGTTACCCCTGCACCTAAAAAGTCATGAAATTGTCAGTTCTAAACAAATTTGTGGGCCCATGATTTGTCCCATATCTGCCGTGTACTCTGAGTAGAAGTCCACCCTCGTCGAGCTTCTGAGGTTAGTTGTAGACCAAGGCACCGGGCCTAAATCTTGATTTTGTGATACCTATGACACAGTCTCCCGCATACTCGAGCAGTTGAAGAGAAATAAATAACTTTTCGTTTCATATTATGGGGGAGTGGCCACAAAGTGGTGAGAAAAAGCGCTGACGTACAAATTCTTAGGAAGTATGTAATTTGATGTACGCCACGGGCTAACCAGGCCTTCTATACCCCCGGATTCAGTAGACCGGCTGGAAGCAGAGTAGCCTGAGAGGTCCAGTCGTACCATTAACATCTCATGCATCCGATGAGTCATCATGTACAGCAGATGCGCTTTCAAGTGCATCAACGATTCCGAATTGAAGTCGAATGTGTGGTGTAGCCAGGAATACGATTGGCCACACACACTAGCTGCACCTTATTCCTTTTTCAGTCTCAACACATTTTAGTTATAGTATACATCCAACTCCAACTCCTGAATATACTGTCTGTTTCACCAATCTTGCGCATCGAACGAGGTCCGGTCCAAGAAGAGGTAGGTTCTGCCACGTTGCATTGGTTGGCTCACGTCCACCATGACGAGGAATATGATTACGTGGCTGGACTTACCTCATCTTGTACCTCGCCCAATAAGTAAGATTAGTGGAAGAGACACTATATCAGTTATCTCTGCGCTTGTACTGCCAAAGTAAAATCCTCGCATTGCGGTACATGGACACGGTCCCTAGCTGTAGGTAAGCCATGGATGAGAAACTCTTTCTGGGCCATTAACCAGGCTATTATAGCAATTCCGAGAAGTGACTAGTCTCCGAAGTGATGGGTCTTCGTATGAGAATGACGGCCAATCGTAAATGTACAGTGAACTGGTAGAAAGTAATGACAGCAACTGTGTTTTGGACCGGAAAATTTCGAATAAGTTCAACCTGTTCAGCAAAGAATTCCAAAGATTCGATAAAAGTTGAGAGTTCGACTATTTCCCGAGTACTGTGAGGCTTTCCCTTTTTGAGTGCTCCAATCTTCAACGCTTTCAAAATTGAACATTCGATTTCGAATATCTAATACGTCACTCGGTCTCATACCCTAGCGAGAAGTCTGGTAGCGGTTACTGCGACGTAAATAAACATAAGTAACTATCTCAGCATAGATAAATCCCTCAGAAAATCTACCAAAATTCAAAAAAAAATTACCGTCGCCCATACTTTCCATCACAATTCAAAAAACCGGTAGACAGATCTCTGAAAGAATCTGCTGAGTAGTTTGTCAGCCTAGGACAACCTCTTGTTTTTTTTATTGTTGTAATTTGTTCATGTTTTTTACGGTAATTTTCATTGCTACGCGCGGTTATCCACGTACAGATAGATAAATAAATGAATCCACTTTCAAGAAAATATTGGCCAATCTGTCGGTAATTATTCTACCGATTCTGCCACCGTTTGCTGTATGAACTACGAGAATAACCGAAGACTTCTCACTAGCTGTAGTAATTGCTAAGCAGCGTCTGCGATAATGCTACGATCCATTGCCTTCGTTTTTCCTGCAATTTTGCATCCGCTTGCAGCAGTTTCTTCTTCGGCGGAGCAGCAGTCGACACAGGAAGATTGTCTTTGAACTTAAAATTTGGGTTCCAGTAGGTCTCAGAATATTCCGGAATATCATTGAAGGGGTGCATTGTCTCACCTTGCTGTACAGTTTCTCGAAGTCCTCGATTTTCTTCCTGATCATAGGTCCTGAATCAACTCGAACGGCGAATATCTGAAACGCTCAATCGATAAGCAGTGTTGCTCACTCAAAGGAGAACGCATTGTTAGCATTTTTCCGGATGAACTCAGTGCACTCACTTCTTGCTGATAGCGACTGAGTGCACGTGATAGGCTTACTGGCGGAAAAGCGTGACTTACAACAAAGCTGTCTGATATAGGTAAGTCGAATGAAATCATTAGATTACCAACCAGAAGTTTATAATTTTGATAACAGTTATAAGACAACATACATAATTGTTTACTTAACTAGCATAAGGCAATGTTTAACCCGGTCAAACTTTCCCTTCTTTTCATCTCTAACATCTTTATGTAGTTGTATTTCAAAACGAGTCCGTCTGTGAATTTGTACATATACATAGTACAAATACGGTGAAAGATGGAAATAATATTTGCAACTTTCCAGGAAGTGAGGAAAACAAGCAAAATTTACAAACAGTAATGCAAAATTTCGACAAAAAAAAAAGATCCACAGAGTGAACATGGGAGAAACTTGAATCGAGGTAGCACAGCAATGGTACATATTTCAATAGGTGATTAAGCTTGAACTGGATACTGACGTACACTACTAGATTGTCCCATAAATAATGGCCGCTTCGAAGATGAGCTTCGCAACGTGTAACTATAAAAATCGCAGAAGCGATGGAATGACAAGGTGGTCCCAGAATGTAAATAGCGCACGCTTTCTGCTTTCTGATCGCTAAGGAACTGTCAACCTAGCTACTGAACTGGTTAGGTGGAGAAGTTCCAAATCATCTTGGTTGCGGCCATTATTTTTGGGACAACCTGATACTCACGTAAACTAAGAGTTTTTCCTCAGAACATTTTAAAACACAGAAGGGCCAAGTTTTAAAGTGGTCAAAAACATTTCAATAGATTTCAAATTGAGAAAAGAAAACAGAATGCCTTTTAAGCACTAGAAAGGAGTAGAACAAATGAATATGGAACAAATAAATAAACACACAAAATGAGGCAGACACGGTGACAAACGAGAAAACAGACTTTTGTAAACTCAAGATATAGAATTGAAATTGAAAAATCGTCGGGTGGCTTACGTAGCAGCAATTACTAAGCTAAGGGTTCATCATCTGGATCTACAAGCCCTATAGATGCTCCAAAACACCACACGTTTGAGGATTCCTCCCCAGAAAATGCAAGAAGTGGTATATGGCCAAAATCTAATTGCAATTGTATTGAAAAACACAGAGACTCCGGAAAAGGTTGACAGGAAGCAAATGACTGGATGATCGTGTTTGAAATATGGAACAAGGTGGAAACAATATGTATAGTGAGCACTTCCAACATAGGAAAAAAGTTGAGAAATGTTTCAGTTCTTTGAATCTTGAAAAAAAAAAACGAAAAAAAGCACAAACCGTTTTCTTGTCACTTGTGGTGATGACGTCACAGCTGATCGCAGGTGGTTTTCGCATTTTAGACAGAACGTCGGAAATGAAAATGTCATGTTTAAACATGCTTTAAATGGTGGCAAAACGAAACGGAGTCAGATGATGCGCAGTGACGCAATATGGACCAATCTATTTGAGGTTGGTGTCGGGTTTCATGTGGATTGAGTTAATGAGCAGATGAAAATGGTAACTAGAAAAGTAGGTAAGCAGATAGACTGATATAGTTGTAGATATTCGGAAAGTTAAGAAAATATGAGTGCTAAGAGTATGTTGCTAGTGAAGATTATGATTCTGGCACCCCGAATAAATGAAAGAATGATTATGACCAAAAAGAACAGCAGATGAGAAACGAAAACGTTTCTGTTGAAATGGAGCATTCACGCAATAAAGACAATAAAGAACTCACGACGATATCTTATCGCCGCTATCATGTAGGAGAAATCGCAACGCACTCGCCGCTGACAGTTGGCAAAAATCACATCCCCTTAGGAAAAAGCTGATGGAATCCACAAAATTTCTATCGAACACATGCCACAGACGCATTAAATAATTGCAGACGGAGGTGTACCGGGGATGTTTTAAAAAACATGCAGCAATTCGTTGACAAACCGACGATCTCAACATTTCATGAACGTTCTGAACAAGTCATGAAAGAGGATTCAATATCGTGACACTGCTATCAGTCGAGTGGGGCGATTCTGGAGGACAGGTGACGTATGCACTCCCAAGTCTGCGGAAGTAACTCGTTCTCTGTAGCACAACACAGATAAGAGTAAGCACGAACGCGGTCGGAAAAATTCACAGAGCCAAAAACTCGGTGTCCAAAATCTGTGGTGATGTTCCTCTAACTAATTACACCGAGTGCTGAATTCCTTCAATAATTTACCTTCGATTTAATGCGTTACAATGGAGCAAATGAACACAACCGCTAGTGGTGCTTCCCACACTGCAACATACCAGAAAAGTTGTTTTTGATTTCTGTGCCTTCGAGGTTTTGTAGATGGAACACTTTATTGACTTTATTGGAGGCGTATTATGTATATCTCGATATAGTAATATAATAACATAATATATATAGCCTTCCACTGATCCTCGCGTTTTCATCAACGCTTCTGATCCCACTCTCTCGATATAACGCACGCTTTGACAGAGGCGTACGGAGAATAATAATGCGATATAATAATATAATAACATAATATATATATAGTCTCGTCGATCCCCTTCTCCAGTTAGGAGGATAGCATAGAATAATTTTTTGACAGAAGAAAGAGTTCTATGTTATCAAAGCTGTTCTATGTTAGATATGATAGATATGTTCTTATAATATTATTAAATGTGTTATTAATGTTAATAATACAATTGTTGCAAAAGTTAAGTCGTATTTTTTTCAAGAGTGTACAGTTGGTGTAAAATGCTGTGTAACATCTTTGGTCCAAAGCGCTTTTTCTGTACTTGCTGTATATATCTATCCTGCTCTATATCTATCAATCACATCCATATATATCTTAGATAGGAGTGCCAGAAGGCGAGATAAAGTGTTCCATCTACAAAACCTCGAAGGCACAGAAATCAAAAACAATATCAATCATGCCGAGGTTTCTAGACAAGAAAACGTTCGAACTACCAAAAAAGTGTTTTTCGGTGTCTCCCTAAAATGAAAACGAATAAGCTAAAACTCCTCAGCGGAAGAGCAAGTACAGAAAAAGCGCTTCGGACCAAATTACTCGTGTAGCGCGTAGGACGGAAAGGTGAAAATGGGATGTCTATAAATTTTCTGGTATTTCCTGCTCTCGAACTGTAACAGACTCCATGAGTACCTATTGCAAAGAAGAGCAGAATTTGATCTAGGAGTCCATCGCCCCATCCAGATGTTACACAGCATTTTACACCAACTGTAGACTCTTGAAAAAAATACGACTTAACTTTTGCAACAATCAAGTAAACATAACGAAATCAACTCTATTCAATTTAAGCATGCCCATATAAAATAATTTATCTAGCCCCAAATAAGCTTCATGTCCATTTATCGTTAAACATACTCATAAGCTCGTCGATCCCCTTCTCCAGTTAGGAGGATAGCATAGAATAATTTTTTGACAGAAGAAAGAGGCCTTAGGAGGGAGCATAAGCCACTGATCCTCGCGTTTTCATCAACGCTTCTGATCCCACTCTCTCGATATAACGCACGCCTTGACAGAGGCGTACGGAGCCAATTTCTTTGATAAAAATTTTCACATTTCCCCACTGCACAAGTGCCAGAAGGCGAGATCTACAAATATGAAACTACCTAGTTGTCTGGAAATGATGTCTCCGTTTTACGCTTACGCTTGAGTATTTGTTTATTATTTCTTCTCTTCATGGATGTCCTTGGTTACATGAATTCTTTCTTCTTCTTTTTTATTGATATTCATAATGTTTGCCGCTTGCAGGAGTAATAATTCTATAGGCAAATCCACGCAAAACATTGGATACCATGATCTTACGGACTCTGAATAATTGATCCTAACCCTGGAGGTTCCATGGATAATTTCGCATTAGATGAACATAGACTCCAGTCAAACTCAATCAAACCTTAGTTACCTCGTTTCCGTCATAGTCCTGCCAGAATTTTTGTTTCTGTTATAGCCGAAATGAAAGGCAGTGTAACTTACACGTTTTCTGAGTGTCTCTTCCAGACTGCAATTAACATATTTCCCGGTAAGAAGAGACGAAAGGTGCTCAAATAACTGAAAATACATGATTCGACGCAACTTAGGCTGTTTTTGCACTTCTCCACTTTGTCTAACCCTGGTACTGATGTAACTAGTCTAATAAGAACGCCTGAAGCAGTTGGTTGCGAGATCCACCAAAAATGTGCCGAGTACTGGTTTCCATTTAATTTCAAACAACGAGCGGAATTTGAAATTTTCGCCTTCACTTCTACAAAACAAGATTCATAGATACTCTTGCTCGCGATGTTACCCATTAGGGTAATAGATGTGCGATTTATGTCGCCAGCATAAGACTCATTCGACGGAGTGAAAGTTAGGCTCCGGGTAGGTATTCATGAATCGCTAACTAAGCAAATCAAAGATCATTGGCGTGATTGGCTCAATAGACCACGTAATGTTAGAAGCCGCACAATGTTAGAGTTGTTTTGTCAGCCTGGTTTTGGCTTGTTCTAGTTTCTGGGTTCCTGCCCAAAATGTTCCCACTGCTCGGCTTACTATTCCACCTAGTCTTGCCTGGAATTCGTGCTTAGCAGTGGCTCGAAGAGCATTCTGGCATCAAAAAAAGTGCAGCTGGCCAACAACAATGTTGAGCAACTACAAACCCTAGTCCGGCATCAATTCCACAGGACAAAAGTCCGAGCTTGAAACCATGCGAGCCATTTGAGGCAAGGCGTCCACTGGGGTATGTATTTATAAAGGCAAGGAGGAAATGACTATTTAGCAGATCATCTTCAAAACGTACATAGTGTTCGAGAAATTCTCCCGCTTTGGCTGTTTCCATCCGCACCGCTTAGTTTAGATATTGCCCTTTGAACTCAGCGGCAGATGACTACTTGCTGGGCATTGCAAACTGCCGTGTGTAATGGGCGGGCACCGCGCCGCGGCGTGGCACTCGAGTTCTTTGCTGCTGGCAGAAGCAGACAACCAGAGCCAGCATGGAAAGCCTCTGCGCCGCTGCCCAATAAAGCCGCGCCGCGGTCCCGCCCCTTGCACACGGAAATTTAGTGTTCCCAATATACCCGTTTTTTTTTTCTTTCTACTTGATCTTCCCCACCACTCAAGATCGGCTTCCTTTCCGGCCAACCCGTCATTTCCCTTAGGTATACATAGCCGCTCCCTTCACCATAGTGATCTACCACTCTTACCCTACCGACGAGCTTTGGGAATTGTTCAGAGCTCGCTCGATATTGCCTGTCTATGGATAGGAGGCGAAAGAGGCTTACATCCTACACCTGACCCCAGATGGTATTTATGCAAATTTGAAGAACTATATTTTATGCACAGGGAGCAACAGAATGAAAATGATGAAGAGAAAGAGAACACGACACCAACAAAGCTCAAAGTGACTTTCAACCAGATAACCCAAAACCGACATGTCCAGCTGGTTTTATGAAAAAAATCCTACAATAAATAAAACAATTTTGCAAAAAGCTATCCAACAACGAATAAATATTAATAATTTAACAATATGTACGATCACTCAAAAGTAATGCATTACCCCGTATTTTTCACGAGAACAGCCTATGATTGCAGCAACGCCTACAATTCTGATGGATCATGCTCTTTTTCTTCTTTTTCTTCCTTTTTCTCATCAGTCTTTGTATCCTGAAAGATGAAGTTTAGTGAATGTGGTGAAATTAAGCATTAGTTTCAAAGAGTGCCACTGAAAACGATTTGAAGGCGAATAAATAGCCACCAAGGGGAGAACAAAATGTTAAAAAAGATATTTTTTGATGCTACGCCATAATCAGTTGAATGCTGCTCTCAGACGTAATTTTAAAATCTGTTAATAACAACCCATAGAAAATTATATATAGTATAAGATGTAGACTAAGCTAATACATATGCAATACAACATGCTTAAAGGGTATAAGTTCATTTCTTTCATTTTATATCGATTTTTAAAAATCCAACTGAACTCACGTTAGCTGTCTTACTCTCCGATTTTTCTGATTTTTCAGTCTCTTCACTGGACGACTCAGTGCTTTTTTCAGTTGTCGATGACCCGTCAGTAGTGTTTGTTTTCTCGGATTCCTTTGGTTCCACCTTCTTTTTCGGTTTGAAATTCTTCATTTTATTCAATAGATATTTAACTTCACGGTCGAGATCACGAATCTGAAAGAAAACCAGAGTAGTCCGGAAGAGAAAACCAAACAGACTGCGCATCATACTTTGATTGCTATTTCCTCCGTAGTCATGACGGGTTCCTCGTGCTTCGCCTGCTTGTCGTAAGCAGCCCGCTTTTCCTCCCACCATTCCGTCGTGGTGTTGATCAACTTGGACAAGACCTACACATCCAGGATTACGAATGCTTCGCAATAGTCACATGATCAGCTAGCTATACCTCAAGTTCGGTTTCTGTGAAGACGGGATCATCTGTGGTTGTCAAATTGAGAGCAAATTTGAAGAACGTTTGCGACTCATTGAACAAGGTCTTCATCGTCTCGGCCATTTTCGGGAACAACTGAAATGATCACATCCTTACGTCGAACTGAATGTTTGACGTTGATCAGTTTGCAAAGCCCATAACTACAGCAGGCGGCTTCTCTGTGCGTTCAAGTTTGAAAAAAAAACTTTAACAATGGTAAAAGTTCAAATCGTCTCTAGTCGATGCATATGTGGCAAGCGCCATGCATTCCCATAAACGCCCTTCCTAACCGCCTCCAGAAATGAAGTGCTTAAAAGCCGGTTTCTCAGCATTTTGCAGGGAGTAATGCACACCGTTGCCATCGCCATCTTCTGATGTTTTTGATTACATATAAATTTTGAAACCAAGAACACAATGAGAATCAACCCTCGAAGGCAGTGTCTCATCTCAGAATCGCTTTTGGGATTTTTATTTTTGGAGAAGAGATCTCTAGGATACGCTGACCACAATGATATACAGTGAACTTCGAACGGTCGTAGACAAGGGTCGGAACCGCGGCGCGGCGTTCTTGGGCAGAGACACAGGGGCTCTGCATGCTGGCTCTGGTGTCTCTTACTCAAAAACGCCGCGCAGCGGTATCACCGCTCGTCTACGGCCGTTTGGAGTTCACTGTACATGATTCCTTACGAAGCTACAGACGGGACGCCCATCTAAGCATCTGTCTCAGTGTGTCGCTAGGTGCCAACGAGCGATATAAACAGCTGCACAGCTTCGGGGCAGATGTTTCAAAGGGCATCCCCAACCTTCCACAGCAGAAGTTGTTTGAGACGGAATTTTCCATGATTCCGTATGGAGTCATGCATAACAATGTGACTGGCATCTTCGTGTAAAAAAGGACTCAGAAACGATTCTTAAGGACTCAGAAACGATTCTTAACTCAAACACTATAAGTCATTGTCAAATATCTCCCTCATTAGTTCTTAAAAGCAGCTTACATATTTTCCAAAATATCGAGTATCCGCAGCGCATTCGTTTGTCGGATTAGCGAGCTGACTGTTTTTTTTTTGAATTTCCTTCACCTTCATCGCTTAAATCGAAACACAGATTTGAATGTCAGTTCCTATGATTACGAGTATGGCCCAAAAAGTTGATGTGCAAGGCCAAGCTGTGGGTGGAAAAATCGCAGAAGAAGGATAAAAGCTAAATAAGCCTGACACCACGTTATCTTGTTATGCTTTACGGTTTTGCCCAACTACAGTGAACTCCAAACAAGCGGCGGGACAGCGGCGCGGCGTCCTTAGGCACAAACAACCAGAGGGGGCATGCAGAGCCCCACTGTCTCTACCCAAGGACGCCGCGCTGCGGTCCCCACCCTTGTCCACGGCCATTTGTAGTTCATTGCATATAGTTCAACAAGCAATTTTTTGAAGATGCACCGGACATCACACAATGTTCGAAAAAAAAATTAAGGGTCAGTTTTTCAACTAAGTACGTTCCATTTTCTGACGTGAGCGTCTCATTCTTTCTAGTAACAGTAAAATCATATGCAGTGCGCAAAATAAAAATTAAGGACCAATGAAACTGGATATGTAAAGCGCACCAATCTCTCCTTCCTCCTGTTGTGTGCAGCAGCTGTGAGCTTGTCTAGAATAGCCTTATTCGACACGAACTCTTCAGTGGGAGTAGCAACACCTGCTTCATCTTCCATCCAAGTACGCAATCTTTTCAGCTAAAACACCAATAGCAATCAAGAATTCCAAGCAGTCTCTAAAACTGAAAATCAAACCTCCTCCGAGATCTTCTCCTTCTCTTCTTTCGTCAAAAATTCCGCAAATTCCTCTCCATCCTCTATCTTTACAGCAAGGTCGTACACCTAAACGCTGGATGGTCATGCTCGAAATTCGAATTAAGAATCTTAAGCCTAGTAAGTGGCAGCACTCTCACCAATCCTTCAAGAGCATTCATAGCTTCCTCATGCTTTCGCTTTTCTTGCTCGGCATGTTCGAAATCAGCTAGACTGCAATGCATAGGATGACATGCCGATAAAATCTTCAGCCCAGTTGTAAAGGTCCCGAGAACTCACATCTTCTTGGCCGCTTTGATTTGCTCCTCGTCGAGGTCTAGGAAGTCCTTGAAACTCGAGGTGGTATTCAAATGGATTCTTAGTGTTTTTACTTTCGGTTGAACTGGAGCTTTCAGAGGTTTCCTCTTTTCTGGCTGGAACAATAAGTTTAGGAAATGAACCTAATGATCCCAGTTTAAAAATGGGCAGGCCCACCTTCTTTTCTTCCTTCTTTTCCTCTTTAGTTTCTTTTTCACCTTCTTCAGTCTTGGAAGCATCGTCAGTGGCTGCAGTCGTAGTGTCGGTCTTGTTTTCAGCGCTCGAATCCTTCTCTTCGCCCTCCTCCTTCTTCGATTCTCCTTCACCAGTCTCATTTTTCTTAGCTTCCGCCTCTTTCTTCTTCTTTTCCTCTTCTTCTTTCCTTTTCTTCTCTGCTTCCTCTTCTTCTTTACGAATTTTCTCAGCTTCCTCGTACTGTTTCAGGGCTTCATCGTAAGCCGCAAGCTCTAAAAACGAAGTTCCATAGGAGAAGGCTCAAAAACTGCAAGGAAAACAAGGATGTAATCTACCTTCCGGTGTTGGCTTCTTGTCCACAACAAATTCCGACTTTGGTACAGAAACTATTCCCGAAAAATCAATGGCAAATGTCGTTTTCACGCCCTAACAACAGGAAGAGTTAAGATAAAATTGGTACAATGGTTCTCACTCCTATTGTGAAGGATATACCTTAATTTCACATTCGGCGCATGTACCATTGTTTTCAATGGCAGGTCCAAGTCCTTTCACATCAACTTTCGCCAAATAAATTGATCCAAATTGCCTGAAGCAAAAGGAACGACATTTTAAACTTTAGAAAGGAAAGATAGGGAAAGATCTAACTTTTTCTGTTCCTCGTTCAGATGCTCCAGTGAACCATATCCGAGATGAACCTAAAAATGGTTTCTTTTTTGCCACTGTTCTTCAAAATAATTCGAATTCAAACCTCAAAGTCGTCACTGTATGACTGGAAGGTAACGATCTTCTTGTTCGTAGGGTAAAATGTTTTGTAACCGAAAATTTGGCGAGTAACATCCTTGAGAGTTCCGTCCTCAGTCTTCGACTTGAAGGTTACCTAAGATTAAACACGTTCGGTAGCCAGAATACGATAGGATAAACTAGCGTGGTCCATCTCACAAGGGGCTAGTGTTGGATAGGCAATGAAGAAAACGTGGGGTACTGGAGGAAAAGGTGAGAAAGAAAGACAATACAAATAAATACCCGATTACTCTCGCCTTTGAGATAGGTTATGCGTACCTGTATGGGGAACAATACCATTTCCTTAACACCAAATGGAAGCACTTTGAAAGACTTTGATAGATCAGCGGCTTGATAGACGGCTCCAAGGGCTATAGCCTCATCGGTGTTCAGGAAGCGTCCAATCTCCTGGAAGTATTCCATCAGTCAGTAGACTTTTTATTTCGAAACAAATTTGGTCACTTGCACATCGAGACCAACTCACCTTTTCTTTCAAAACCGTCTTGAGCAGCTCTTGGATCTTCGGCACTCGAGTACCAGCACCCATCAGGACAAATTGATCTATCTAGAACCACTCTTTTGTGGTTACTTTGAAATAAGAATGGATGGAAATCAGGAAGATAGTCTTACCTGATCCATTGTCTTCTCAGCCATAGCCAATGCATCCTTGATTGGTTGAAGGAATCGAGGTTCCAAATCCACAATCATTTCTTCTAGCTCCTCACGAGTCACCTAAAGTTGAAATTTACGACTCCATAAATAATAATTTAGCAAGCAATGTAGAACGGTCACGTCCATACAATGGGAAGCTGGCAATCACCTTAGCTCTGAAGTTTTGTTCTTCATGAACACCTTCAACCTGGGCGAAGTGGAACTTGTTAGCAGACAAAATCTGAAATAACAACATAAGCAACGTGGATGTCTGTTGAAACGTACACTAAACAAAAAAAAAACGCAGCAAAATATCAAACCTGCTTGACTCGCTCAGCCTCCTTCAACATTTTCGCCATGCTCCTCGCATTTGTAGTAATGTCTGTGGAGGTCTTCACGGTGTCGCGGAACACCTAGAGAAGGAAATATGACCATGAAAAAACATAAGCACATTGTTTTAGACAAAAGTTGAAAATCATCACCTTCACAAGGTGGTCTCTCAATCGCAGGGTGATCTCATATCCTCCGAGAGTTCGATCGTAGCCAACACCAATGGTTTTAACAACTGGGTTGGAGGTCTTTGACACTTTACTGCTTTTGTCGGCTTCGAGCACGTACTCGACAATAGTTGCTGTAGTCTAAAATGTGACAATACAACGTAGTAAAATGGTTATTCCGCATACCATGCAAATCAAAGTCTCTATGTTGCCACTACACAATATCAATTACAATTCTATGTTGTTTTTTGTCTACGTAGATACACGCTGTGCATAGCACATCCGGATTATTGTGATATAACACCAAACTGCATAAAACCACAGCATGACTGTTACCCAGGTCCGTTTACATTGTACATGCTTGTGAATGCGAGCGTATAATAAAACTGAACCACTAAACTGCGGACAGAGCAGTAGAATACTGCAATCACTAAGTCAAGAAACCCGCTACCAGTTAGATGACTACATAAGGCATCAAAAAATGAACAAAGTAAGTTACTCATATCGATTGCACGTTATTCATGAAAACCAACATGGATTTCGAACTGGATCGTCTGAATTGACAGACCTCGTCGATTCTTTGCATGACTGAAGGCATATTTTGAACACGGGCTACGCTGTAGATGTAATCTATATTGATCTGATGAAAGCTTTTGATAAGGTCAACTACGATATCCTGTACAGAAAATGGAGCCTCTGGGTAATTCAGGGGAATGTTTGAAGCCTTCTTCAAGCTCTGGTCAACTGACGGTAGAGTTTCTAAAAAAATCCTCCATAACGCATAGCAGCCCAAGTGGCGTACCTCAGAGAGAAGTCCCGTACCCGTTACTGTTTTTGTTTTTGTACCACAAATTTACCTAATATCATCAAAACTACCACCGATCTCGAAATCAAGCTTTACGGGGGAGATATCAAATCTATGGAGTTTGTAGCAATGAAAACCATATTAGAATCCAGAATGCAATTGAAGAAACTCTCATCGAACTAAACCATTGAGCTACCATGTTCGATTTAGCCTTTACTCCAACGTGTCGTATCTTGGAGATGATGAACCACGGGTTCACTAAACGAATGGGGAGGCCCTAAAGGTAATGAGCTACTTTTCAATTCCTTGTTCTATCGTTATGAGAGAATGCTCGAAAACTTTCGTTTGAACTACTACAGTCAGGCAACAGCAGGGTATTTGTAAGTAAGTTAAATCAGGTTAATCTTACCCAGTTCCATCAAAACGGGGCAAATTGCTACCCAACCGCTTTTCCGAATCGGACGAGTTGAGCAAAAATTAGTGTAGTACGTCTGACCGATTTGTTTCCATTAGCGATGACAATTTGTGGCAGGAATAGCCGGATATCTCACCGTCTATTCAAGAAACTCGTCCACTCCAAATGAGTGGGAAGCTTACAATCTTCCCGAAAACGTTCATAAATCCCACCATTGGTGTGAACTTTTACGCAAAAATTCCCGCCGGTCATGTACAGTGAACTACGAACGGCCGCAAACAAGCGGTGAGACCGCGGCGCGGTGTTCTTGGGCAGAGACACTGGGCTAATCATGCTGGATCTGGTGCCTCTGCCCAAGAACGCCGCGCCGCGGTCTCACCGCTTGTTTACGGCCGTTTGAAGTTCACAGTAAGTGTGTTTGTCATTATGCTTTGTATACAGTTGCCAGCCTTTAGTCCATTCGTGAAAGAACCCTCACATTAATCACGTTACACCTTTGCTCATCNCCAAGAACGCCGCGCCGCGGTCTCACCGCTTGTTTACGGCCGTTTGAAGTTCACAGTAAGTGTGTTTGTCATTATGCTTTGTATACAGTTGCCAGCCTTTAGTCCATTCGTGAAAGAACCCTCACATTAATCACGTTACACCTTTGCTCATCACAATTTTTGACACTACCATTAACATACTATGATTTGTTGGAACACTGATCCTCAACAGGTGTAATAAATGAGGTAAATAAATGAAATGAACATTACCTTACTGGCCCCTACGTCATAAATCATCATGCTCTGTGGCTTGTCTGTGATTTCTTTCCTTCGAAATACTCCATAATTGAGAGCAGCAGCAGATCCATCATTGATCAGCTGTAAGTTGAGAAAATATGAGACAACATTAATAGATAACCGGTTTGTATGGTATGCACCTGAAGCAAATTCAAGCCAGCAATGTCAGCAGCAGCCATCAGGGCACGACGTTCAGCTTGATTGAAAAAGATCGGCACAGTAATTACACAATCCTGGAAATTAGGCGAGGTAACATTAATAGAAGGAGACACCAAGACAGGTGTAGACATACTTTAACTCGTTGTCCAGCGAATGCTTCAGTATCTTCCTTGGCTGACCACAGGACCATTGCCAGTAGAGTTTCCACATTGTAGGTAGCATCACTAGAAAGAGAGAATAGAAGGATTCCAACAAGAAAAGACTCCTAGAATTCTTTAGCACTATAGAGACAATACTGCGAATAAAAACAAACTGCATGAAAAAAAAAAACTCACCCAGATGGAAATACTACGGTGTTTCTCACCTCGTCGAAGGTGAAAGCCGAAAAAGGGAACCTTTTTTGGTAGAGTTCTACACTCGGGTCGCCTTTTTGTTTGGCTAGCAGCGAGAGGATATACTGATATCCAGACTGCGGGTACTTCGTGGCCTAAAAAGCTATCCAGAAAAGAACCAGTGAATCAAATTGACAACGAACAGAGGAATATGGATATGAACTAACGATAGCAGCCGCGGCCTCGGCGAACAATCGCTCATTATTCCTTATCACAAGGATATTCGGGGTCTTCCTTCGGCTCTCTTTGTTCAGAACAATTTCCATAGGCACTCCAGGCTTTACAATGCCGATCTTAATAAATTCCGACCCGAAGTCGATCGACATGGCAGCGAGGGCAGCATCTGGAGACCATATATCATAGTGATTTGGAATAATAATTAAGAAGAAACCGTACCTGTGCTAGCGAACAGGCACATATAAGCCGCTAGACCCAGCAGAGTGCAATGAAATGATGACCGTAGGATCATCTTGCCCTGAAATTACGGAATTTCGCCAACAACACACGGATCAGTCGAGGAAGAGACCAGGGAAAGTCGTAAAATATATAAAACGGCAAGAAATTCACGTCAACAGCGTGAAAGAAACAACAAATGATGCATTGAAAAATTGGAAAATAGGTAATGGGACAGAAACAAGCATAAGATGACTATATCGAGCACCCTAGCACTTGAAAGTTCGCCAGACTGCTTAAAATTTTGAATAAAATGGCTTATCATAATGCATTGCCGACGTGTACTAGGGATACCGTGCAAGGTGTTCCGCGTGGGACCTAGCGCAAAGCCGCCAACATCGCCATTGTGCAAATTGTTTTAAGGTCAATGGCAAAGATTATCATGAATAAAGATTAACTTTACTTTCAATTTAGAAGCGGAATTAAGATAAATTCACAAGAATATCGAAAGTGCCTGTGCATTCACTGGTTCTGAAAGAGTGACGTGGCAACGTTAGGATGTTGATAAAATCTACAAGTTCGTCCTTGTGTAGATTAAAATTATCTACGGCTCTATTCCGTAGCGGAGTGACGTGGTACATCAGGCCATGTACTTTTCTTAGTTAGATAAAGAGCTAGAACTTGACGCACAATGTAGAACATCCGAAATGAAACGAATTCGCTAAAAAACAGAGCTTGTCGAACATTTGTTTTGTGCAGTTGTTTACTTACTTGTATACATTTGAAGTTTATTTTTGAATGAAAACTGCCCATAAGCTGAACAAATATGGAGTGTTTCATTGTATGAACACGCCACCAGCGCAATCTAAAACTCGACGAAATTTTACCATCTATAGAACGTTTCCGCATTCCTCTGTTCTTATAGCTGGAAAGTGAAAGTGGCCTGGATTCATTCCATTTTCAAAGAATCCTACTACATTTTGAGAAAGTGGGCTTTGCACATGATGACGCACCTTATTCAGTACTTTCTTGCGATTATAATACTCATTAATTATGAAAATTGGGTTTACACTCTCGCTGCAAGCGAAAAATAAAATTTGATTTGATAATGTCCTATGAATTGGCGCATATCCTTCTCTATAGCTGCTGCGGTCCTTGTACACAGCTACAGGATGGCACACTTGCGCACGCTAATCTCTTGGCAAAGCGCTCCCCACACGACCATCACCCACATGCGAAAATTGGGAAAACGTTCCTAAAGCGACATAGGAGATGTGGCTTGGACGAATTAGTTTCGCGATGCGTGCGGAGATCACAATATTTTTCCTTCTATGTTGTATAAATTGAAGGCTATGACCCTCTTGGATCATTCCGCCGCCCATCCTAAAGATTTTATCACCTTGAAAACGTGAACTTGAAAAAACTTGAAAAAAATCTTCAAACATGCATTTCTGCTGCAAAGTCAGCTTTTCTTTTCTTTTTGGCTTGGATTGATCAAGCTGCCATAATCAGCTTCGGTAAGGATTCACTGACTGATAAGGTAAGGACTTTATCCGCCTGTGAGCATGCATGCCCATAGGCGCCGAGTTACAGTCCAAGACTTATAGTTGGTGTCGCTTTGGGAGATACACCCGAGAATTGGAAAGTTATCAGTGAAGCGGTGTACATAACCTCTTCCTTGTTACACTGTCGAAGTTTGTTCTATCCAGATGAAATTCTTTACCCTTCTCAAAAAAAAAAAAAAACAG
>JARK01000554.1:0-29681 GCA_000688135.1 Ancylostoma ceylanicum
CCCCCCCCCCTCCACCCGCTAGCTACTGTATAGAGTACATTCAGCTGCTTTTGCGTTTCTGAAGACTCCTTCTTTGTGTATCGATACTGGCTATCTTTCGGCGATAACGCTTTTTTCAAACATTAACGTTAACAATACATTGCATTCTCAATCTGAACCTACAGACATGTAAAATAATAACAATACCAGTTGCCAGGTAGTCAACACGTTCCTCAACTTCGAGGCACTGTGGTGAGTGCTACCTATATTTCGACAGCTTAGCTAACATGTGAATGCAACGAGGCATAAGACAGCTGACAACCTCACTCTGGTGATGACATATATACAATGAGACAAACATGGAGATGCAAGTGGGCCATATATGCCTCTGATCGAGAGATCAACCGTGATACATCCCGCAGCTGCTCCTTGTTGTTGATTTCCGGGTTATGCCTCCGTATTTCCACCGCCTCCATTATTTTTCTTTCTAACGTTTGTGTCAGATGTCGGTGGAGGACGGTCACTTTGAACGTAGCAGCAGCAGCAGCAGCAGGAATGACATAAAGCAGTTAAAGAATAATCAAGTCATGAAGCTCAGAGACAGAAAAATCTAGAGTACATTCATTTAATGTCCAGATGAAGTCGAATGCGAGAACGGGATTGATCAACGCCGAACACAGTACCACATTATTGTCACCTGAAGGTCATTGCTGCGCCGCATTGCGTGTGAACTGACCATGACGAAAATAAAGTCATGTGAGGAATATGATGACATCGAATGGGAGTACATATCATCTTTCAGAAACTGACTTCATATGTCACATTCTAGCACATTCATATTCTTAACTTTGAGAAAAATAGTATGTCAAGTAAGATTCTCATTTTCATTCTCTACGACGGTGAAAAGATCAAGAAATGGGCGACAAACGGCGGAACTATATAGTGCGGGAAGGATTCAACGGACAACACCAAATATTTGTTAACGTTTAAATTCATCTTTCAGTACATATCATCTTTCAGAAACTGACTTCATATGTCACATTCTAGCACATTCATATTCTTAACTTTGAGAAAAATAGTATGTCAAGTAAGATTCTCATTTTCATTCTCAACGACTGTGAAAAGATCAAGAAATGGGCGACAAACGGCGGAACTATGTATATAGTGCAGGAAGGATTTAACGGACAACACCAAATATTTATTAACGTTTAAGTCACAGAGAAAGTTTTGAATAGCAAAGAGAAAGGATATATCTTGGTCCCACCGCCTCACTTTCCACGTTTTCGCCCACCACGAACGACAATCTTTCCCCCACGCTGAAAACGGCATCATTACCCCCTTACCGCCAAACATGTGAACAATTTTCTGGCTCGAGCTAATGTCCTGCACAATATTTGTTCTTTTGTGGCACTTCTACCGAATTTTTCTCTTCTACATATGTGCAGGGTTGATATGATATTCACACCTTCTTTTTGGGACCAATCTCCACTCGACCCTTCTCTTCCTCTTCTTTTGAATCCCAATCGCTAGGAATATCATCCATAGTTGGATATGCCTGGAAATCTGTTATTTTCAGCAATAGTCTCGTGCATCAAAAGTTCTATTGTGAAGGACGAATGCTCACGTTTTGGTCTCTTTTTGCTCCCATTGCGATTATTTTTTGTTTGTCGTTCAATTCTGGCTGCTTGGGTTTCAATTTCTGTAAGCTCAAGATTAGGTGTGACTGTAACAAACAGTATTTGGAACTATTAGGAATTCTGCCAGAGATGCTTATGACCTTAATTTTTTAAAGATAGATACAAAATGTTTTCATTTCAGTTGATCGTTGAGAGGAGAGCAGTCGATATTTCTGCCCATCTATAATAAAATCATCAGTGGAGCTGACCGCAATTGCATGTATTCATGTCTTTTTCTTGACTATCACATTATTGCGAGACATCTGTCATGTGCGTCTCGATGCTGGTCACCGAGCGATAATCCATTGATACATGGCACACGCTGCTCGGTAACGTTGCGAAGGAGGAACGCAGTGAAACCCGAACACAGGGTGCGCATGCTCTCCGCCAGTATAACGACTTGGTACCGCCACTCTTCTCACACCACATCGCTGAGCAGCCCCGTTTAAGAGTGTGGACAATAATACCCGGAAATAGCGGTCCGGCCCAGCTGAATGCTCAACTCATCCAGTTGGCCAGTCACATCCCACGTTCACGCAGTCCATTTTAGATATAACCCCGTTCAACATCTGGTACTTGATTCAATCCTTACTATTCATGCTATAGTATCGATCTAGCATAAGGTTACGTTTTCTTCCACCGAAGGTTTTTAGTTGCTTCGCAGAGATGAGCCTACCTCTTTTGCGTCGTCATCCCAATCACTCTGAACATCGCCCAAAGTTGGGTAGGCCTGAAACCCATATATCATAATAGCACAATACCAGGATTACCACATTCACAGCAAGAGCCCTCCAGCCTTAACCACTTTGTAGTTGTAAGGCGCTGATTTAGCAACAACATGAAAACTTCAAAGCTAATCAAATGAAGCAAAAGTGATGAGACTTTGTTTACCGTGGCGAGCAGAGCACTACGACAACATTTTATAGGAATTCGCGCGAAAAGCAGTGTTTCGCAGCGTCTGCGCTGCTACCAAAAATTCATACATGTATGCAGATATGTCCGCACTGAACTGAGTTGTAGCAGAAAGACGCAAGAGACGGGCCTTAGCGTCTTTTTCGTCTTTTTTTTTCCAAAGATTACCGACGGTATTGTATGGTTTATATCGTGCCTAATCCATCGTTTTTACCACAGAAAATGATCAATGCGTTAGTATAGAACAATTACTTAGTCGGAGACATGATGAAGAAAAGTCTCACATCTTTGTCCTTCTTTTCACCTCTAGCAATTCTTTCCAACTTCCCCATTGGCGTCATCCTTGTAATACGCTGGTCGACTTTTTGCTGGAACGGATCGAAGGCCGGTTCGTTCTGAAGCATAAACAGTACAAAGTAAACGTCGCTTTGCAATTTGGACAACATAAGGAGCAATACATCGCGAGTCCGGTGCGGCGTTTGTGGTGGTCTTGGTGGTGGTTTCGTCTTGACTACTTTAGTTCCTTGTCCTTTTTTTGGTTGTTGTTTTTTCTTCGCAGCTACAGGTGTTCTTGACGTTTCCCTCGTGGGTCTGGATCCCGAGCTTGATGAACCTTTCGAAGATCCAGAAGGAGGCAGTTCTCCTTCTTGTATCAACTCCTACAAAAATACAACGATCACGTATGTATACATTTAGGACGATTTCAACAGAAATTTTGTTTTATCTCAGTCCTAGCATACAAAAATCCCTTCCAGGTGTCTGTTCTGGGCATCGCCACAATGAAAACTGGATTGAAAAATCGAAGCCTCAATTGCATAAATTTCTATAGATTTTGCAGATAGTTCTCATATCTCACTATGAGGGATGGGAAAGTGATGAATCAAATTAGGTCCTCAAATCTAACTATAAGCGATGGAAAAAGTGATGAATGAAATTAGGCGTACTTCTGGTCAGGTTTCCTGCTGTTAATTGTTTCCTAGCCTCTTTATTCCGGGTAAACACAAGGACAGGAGGAAACCTCCAACTTTTTTGTGAAAATTTCATCTTGGTGAAGTTCGAAAATGATGCGGGTTTCGACATTTTTTCCATACATACAAGCACAAGTTGCAGAAGCCGTAACCGCGGTGTACAGGGGAACATATGTTATAGTACCTCATTTGCTGGCTCATTTCACTGCTCTAGTGAGTAAAAGTAGAAGTATGTTGTAGTAGTAGTAGTAGTAAGTAGTAAAACCTTCTCCAAAGGTTTGGTCTATTCTGTACGAAAATTTGCCACAACAACCCGCTTTCTCTAAATATTTGTCTCGAAGCCACTTCTTCAAAGGATGAACACTTCTGGAGAAGCGGGTTCCATTTTAAGATACTTCATACCTTCCTCTATTCGATGATGAAAAATGCGGAAATAAAGCAGGTGCAAAAAATAAATTAGAAACTTTCATGGATTGCATGCGTGGGCTCCAGGCAGAGCCTGGTAGGCCATGCCCGCGTCCGTGTTCACTGCAGTATCTCCGCAGGTAAGCGGTTATTCTCTGTGTTCAACTTGCCGTTGTGGTTTACTAGCAGCGGTAAGCGACTCAACTCAAAAGTGAAATTTTCCGTGGGTGCTGCCTTTAAGCTTGCATGAGGACCGCGCTGTCACTGATTCATTCACGGTGCTCGTGTGCGGGCTTAAATAAATCGAGGTAAGGCAGTTATATCAGCAACGCACTAGAAGACCCTTGTTCCTTTTCTGTTCTCAGCAAGGTCTTTGTAGAATAAATAGGTGTAACAATATATGCAGGAACCCGCAGGGAATTTGAGCTATTTATTCCAGATAAGCATTGAAAACCGTGTGTGGTAGTAGACACAACATAACGAATTTCTTCTTCGGCCAACTTCCCTCTTCTTTGCGGCCATATCACCAATATCACCAGGCATCACCAACGTGAGCTCTTGCAATAGGGCTATTTATAATAGATGCGACTTGCGTGCGACTTTCAGACGCACGCGTCCATTTGCGAAAGTTTTTCTATGAAGACAGATCAACGCGGCGTGAAATTCTCGATAAAAAGAACGCGCGGCCATCGCGAGGCCGCAAACGCGTGCGACTGAGCTGCGACTGCGATGCGACTCGTCCCTGTTCTTCATCATATAGTCGCACACGCGTCAGTCGCACGCATTCAGTATAAATTGCACTAATGGAGGGAGCGTAGCGGTTTGAGCCTAGAATGGTTTCATTTATCTGTGAGATTAACTCTTTTCGGCAGGGAATAACTGTTTTCGGCCGGGAATAACTCCATTCACTAGTGGAACGGAGCTCTTATTGAGCACCATCGCTACGCTCACGCTCTTGCACCAGCTCGCGCTGGTGATAGGTGAAGGTATAGTGATACGGTCGATAAGGAACAACACTGAATTAGATTGACCATGACTATACACTGAGTCAGATTCATCATGACTATATTCTCAAACGCGCTAAATCTTCAGCCTTAACTAAAAGAATTCCGTTTAGAAATATCTTCAGAAGGAACAGATTCGAAGAAAGAAGACGCCCATTGCGTTTCATCATATCCTTGACAACTGCGCTAATGTGTAGCTCATTCCATACCTGCGTTGCGGATTCCATATTTTCATTAATTAGTCCCCCTAAATGAGGGGATTGCTCTTGATTGGTCATCATTGTGTATATTTGTGTACTTCTATGAATTTTTTGTGATAGAGGTAACTGTGCATAGATCAGACAATAAAACCACCTCAAGGAGTATGTCGTCGCTCCTTGTTGTGCTGCTGCATTTCGCCACGTTCCCTCAAAACTTCAAGTCATAAAAGGAGAAAATGAATGAAATAATAATCTGTAAGATAAATTTCTTAAAAGTACCACCTATGGAAATTTTCTTGTACGAGAATTCGATCGTTTTGGATAGCTAGCAATGGTGCTAACAATTCTACAGAAGTTGCACCGTCGTAGGTACCAGCGTTCGCAAGAAATGAGGAGCTATACGTAGTTCAACAGTTCAACGGGATGGGTAGTAGCGTGAAATGAAGGAGTGTTTTTGTTTGCAATTACTCCTTTCCTAATGATAAAACTTGCTTCCATTTTCAAATCTTTCCATTTCAAGCGCGGGCAACTCGGCCTTTTTCTGCAAACGGGCCTAACTGGTGGCAAAGAAAGCCGCCTTTTTCTTAGGATTTGTCAAAACTGATCACAGCACTGATCTTCAGTATAGAAGCACAGGAACACAGAGAAATCTGTGAGAGCAAAGTCTCCGTGGGTGCTGCCTTTGATAATTCTTATGTTAAGACTAGCGCCCCCCGGGACGCTAGAAATTGGGGGGGGGGGCAGCCTCTTGAGGTATGTGCAAAGTATTCAAATTTCGAAGTCCTCAGAAGATTAGGAAAAAAGCTAAAGCCATTAACTGTGTTCACATACAAAACCCCACCTATGAAATGTGTATATTCTGCCATTTGGCAGCCCAGCTTCCGTCGAGCTTCTTAATGGTAGCCCTGATCGAAAATTCCTCGTCACATAGCGACACTTAAATTTACTCTCCGGTGTGATGTTATTTCCCCCCGTTTTTTATCACAGCATTTCTTTACTGTATGTGGACGTTTCCCTCACCATTGGGCTGAAACGCATCTGCACTTCTTCGACAAACCCCACGGCCTCGTCTTTCCTACGCTACTGAGCCCACCCTCCTTACTCAAAGGTTTCTCACAGTGCTGAGCGCTCGCCTTCCTCCCATCGGTGGACCCATATCCTTGGCGTTCTTCACACTACTGCTCGCCAGCACAACCCCTACGCACCCGGGGACCGATATCCTAGCATTTCCAACACTGATGAGACCCTGTACACCATCGATGCACCCTTTCTAAACCTCGAGGTAATAGAAGAAGGTTAAGGAAAATTCAGGAAGGGTGGTAGAATCAGTGAGGGCCGCTTGACCAACACCGCATCGGCCACGGTGCTGCACATCCCCTCTCGTAGCCACCTACGTCGCAAGGATGAGGTGGGAACACACATGCGTAGCCCGCTCAGCACCACCGCGATCGGGCATCTATGAGCTGCGCAGCACTGCTGGTCCCGCCGCGAAATCCTGAAAGCACTGTCGAAGTCTCTTGCTTTTATCATTGGCGACTGTACGGACTCCATCATTATCGTCACCAACGCAGCCAGCGAAAGGTAAGTCCCATAGGTCCCACCGCGACTTTCACCACAACTACGCACTTATGATGAAACATCGGCCGAACATCTCGTCAGATTCGCCTCATCCATGAACAATTAGCTGAGACATGACGAAAGGATGCGATCACCTGCTGGCCCCCACGTCTGCGCTCTAGAAAAATTTGCGGCATCACCAAGATTCATATAGGAGGATATCTTACTTCTTAATTGGCACTTCATGTGTGTGTGTGAGTCTGTGCACGAGAACCAGCCATCAAAAATAGATAATACTGAGACCATCGTGATCGGCGCGTTGAGTTATGTACGAAAAGGTTGCAAATTTCAATTTTTACCTTGATTTACAGGTGTTTCGGGCCACTTTTGCCATGTTTAGACATGATGAGGACCGACTGTTGTGTTTACCACAGTTGGAAAGAATGAGGTAAGCCCAGGCAGTATAAAAAGAATGAGATTGGTAGGATGCCTTTACTTCGCAGAAAAGGAGCCAGGAGGGCGAGAAAGGCCATGGATGAGAGGCGAGCAAGCACTGCCGCAGTAGGGTTGAGCCGGGGTCAGGAAGTGGAGATATTGCTATGCAAAGGGTCCACTTGTGTGGCAACGGTGCGACGGTTTCTGAAAGTATCGAGAAAAGCCTGGAGAAGGGTCCAACGTGGAGATAAGGGTGCGCTGCCGAACAAAAGTGGGGAAACTACTGGAGACGAGACCAACGGTGTGATAAGGGTGCACCGGCTTTCAAAAGTGGAGATACGCCCGTAGACGGGTCCAGCGGTCTTGTACAAAGTCGAAAGACGACACCCTACTATTGCACAGCTTCGGAGCTAAAATGCATGAAATTGCGAGAAACGGGAGGCTGATAAATGTAGAATGATCAATGCGCTGTGAGGATGATGTCACATAGGGGCACGCGAGCGAAGCGAGCAAGAAAAGAAGCCTGGGAGTCTGTCGTCAGCCGGACGATCAGACTGGTTTACAGTCATTGTAAAAATGTGGAACCTCGTTAGGCCATCAGAAACATTACAGGTTAGGGGATGGGAGGGTTTGTCAACACCCTGTCGTAACTCAGTCATTCGTGGCGGCTGCTGCAGGCGGAAATGGGTGCACCCCTTCCCCCCCCCCCCTCCTCCCAGCTGTACGTACATGGCCCTCAAATAGCCTATCAGTCAATCGCCTACCCCACTTATCAAAGACGTCCCCCCCCCCCAGTGCCCTCGCGGCTACTCCCGGTCCCGCAAAGGGATGCCGCCTCTTCACACCTATTCAGATGGAACATTTCGAGCAGATTACGTGTGCTTTCAAGCTTTTCGCTAATTTTTCGCCAAAACAGTTCCTGACTTCACCCACAAATACACATAAATCTCCAGGAATAAGCGCGAAGACTGCTTGGATTTACAGAAAATTTGACCTGGTTAACCAAATTAGAATTTGGTTAACCTGGTCAAATTAGCCTGGATAGAGACTGGAGTTTGTGGGNACCTATTCAGATGGAACATTTCGAGCAGATTACGTGTGCTTTCAAGCTTTTCGCTAATTTTTCGCCAAAACAGTTCCTGACTTCACCCACAAATACACATAAATCTCCAGGAATAAGCGCGAAGACTGCTTGGATTTACAGAAAATTTGACCTGGTTAACCAAATTAGAATTTGGTTAACCTGGTCAAATTAGCCTGGATAGAGACTGGAGTTTGTGGGCGGGAACGAGGAGGAATTCAGATAAAGTCTAGAAGACTGGCGCTGGCCAGACGGTGAGACTTAAAAGACTAAAAACTCACAAGCTGTGGTGATCAAGAGCACCACTTTAGTTAACGAGTAAATATAGATCATTAGCCACTGTGACATCCCCTTCTCATCTGCAACAGCACGCGTAATTTCGTCAAGAATTCTTCATAGCTTGAAGCAGGAAATACGATTAACTTGCATGCAAAAGATCATGCAACAACGATGGACCTTTCTACATTGACAACAGAATACAAATGAACCATACAGTGCTGGACCATAATGTAGCGGGATCTTATCTGTAAGTTGATTATGCCTATAGCTTCATTCATAGTGCTTCGGAGTCCGATTCGGTCGGATAACAAAAGATGGGTATCGATCCTCGTCGGTCGGATTCCGACGAGGATCGATACGTATCATTTCTTATCCGACCGAATCGGACTCCGACGAACTATAAATAACGCTTAAAGCCGCATTTGTAGTGCGTCGGAGTCCGATCCGGTCGGATAATGGAGGATGCGTATCGATCCTCATCGGTCGGATTCCGACGAGGATCGATACTCATCTTTACACCATAAGTACAGTTTATGTATTCATAGTATGTATGCCTATGTACGCAGCACAACGTCGCTGCGACGAAAATGAAGGAAAATGATGAGAAGAAAATGCCACAAGTTCTCATATCTTATCGTTGGATTGCCTGTTGGCGTAGGAACAGTTGCATGAGAACCATTGATGGTGAACTGTCATAGCGATAGTGTGAAGTAAGTCATCGGCCTTAGGGCCCATAATTTACAGTTCACTCACCCGATAGTGATTATTGGTCGAAGTATCATGAACTGAGATGCGGTTGTTTTCAATTAATAGTCCAAAACCGCAGTGCTTGAGACCTGTCTGTGAACGCACTGACACTCCAATCCAAATGGAAAAAAAATGAAAATGTCAAGTCACTCCGACAAAAGGCCTGTTTTAGACGAGCAGTTTACATAAAGCAACTTGGTATGCACTCAGCAAATGATAGAAACGAAGTTACAGCGGTCATTAAATCTTTTTATTTGGAGGGGGAAACGGTAAGGAAATCGAATCGCCTCGCGGTGCTGGTTTTAGCACTTCGTCGTCCTTACTTCCCAAACTTAGTTTTTGGTTTTGGAAAATAGAGCTTACTCACACGCGAACAGAAAGTGAATCAAGCGCAGAACAACGGAGAGAGGCGATGTTCTGAAAATCATAGGTAAGATCCCTGTTTTTGCAGGTAGAAATTAAGAGTATAAATTTAAGAAATTAGAAAAAAATATCAATTGAAATAATTATTACGATAATTAAAATTAAAAATTAAGAGAAATTGAGAAGGCATTGAGCATCTGTTATCATGACTTCTTATAACTGGCTCATTCTGTGTGTAAATGTGTGTGCATGTGTACATGTCTAAAAGGACTTTGGCTCGACTGTTGCCACGCGGATTGATATTGCACCACAACCACAACACACCCAAACGCCAATGCTTTACCTCAAACTTGGGTAATTAAACCCTGACTACAATAAATATACACACAATAAATGCAATACATTCGACAATACAAAATAATCGAAAATACAAGAGAAAGGCAACGGTAAATGAGCCAAAACTAAACTACTGAAAGATGCAAACAATTTTCAAGGCGCAAAATATTGGAGGGCGCTAAGGCGCTTCAGCGGAAAGGGCGCATCGATGACCAATTGGGATCCGCGGACTTCTACCTATTTATACGACGATGGCCAGCTGCGCATTCTTTTCTGCGATGACTGTATTTCCAGCGCACTTTTTCCCTCCCAGCTGGCCGAAAGCTGACTTCTTCGCTTTCGTCGAATCGCGTGAGAACCGCGATAATGACTGTGCTTCACGAAATCCTAGGCCGGTGTCCAGAAGTAAGGAAATGATTCGAGACGGATCTAACGGTGTGATACGTGTGCGCCTGTGTCCAAAATTGGGGAAACGCCTGAAGTGAAGAAGCGCTTGCAGCCAGGTTCAACGGTCCTCTACATAGTTGAAAGACGACAGCCTACTGTTGCACAGCTTTGGAGAAGCAAAACATGGGATTGCGAAAATAGGGAATTTTGGCGAATTAGAATAGTCGTCGTGGTGTGTGAGGATGATGTCACATAGAGGCAACGCGAGCGAAGCGAGCAAGAAAAGAAGCCTGGGAGTCCGACGTCAGCCGGACGATCAGACTGGTTTACAGTCATTGTAAAAAAATGTGGAATCTCGTTAGGCCATCAGAAACATTACAGTTGACCGGTCTTCACAGCAAATCTTTCGTAAATCGATGCTTGCGTCTGATAAGTCGCATCTGTTACAAATTGCCCTATGACGATAGTGGAAATGATGCCTTAGAGTATCCCCAGACTTCGCCAGTTCAAAATGAATCAAAATGAACCGGCGATAGAAGAAATAAGGATCGTGGAAGTGATACGTATCGATTCCCACGTGGATCGCTGGAACGCTGCCAAACGGAGCTCATCGCCGGTACTCTCGAGGATCTAGTGGCGATGTGAGTGATGGCGATAATGGGAAGAATGCCTATCGATTACCACGCCCCTTTGATTATTATCCCTCTGGGGTTTCCTCACTCACTTTATCCATGTGGCGACCGCCAGCAAAGTCTGGGGACACTCTAAGGTATATGGCTTGCTTTGCAGCGACGCCGTCGCTACGACCGTTCACCACCAAAAGTGCTCGTGCAACTGAGCCTATACCAACAGGCTATCCGACGCAAATAGCGTGATAAGACATGAGAACGTGTAACACTTTGTCATCATCATTTTCATTCATTTTCTTCACAGCGACGATGTCGCTGTCGAGTACGCCATGATCGCCACGCCACCTCAGTTATCATCCCTCTCACGTCTGGGGTTTCCTAATTCACTTCATCCATGTGGTGGCCGCCGGCTGTCGTGGCGATGGCTACGACTGGTGGCGAAGTCTGAGGAAAATTGAAGACACCAGCCGAGCGAAATAGATCAGAAGCACGGATGGCCGAGTGGATGAAGCAGCGGACTCTCAATCCTTGATAATCAATGGGCAGGCTGGTTGTAACTTCTTGCCGATGCCAACCAAAAGCCGAAACACCAGAGATTTTCACTCTGTCGACGTTGAATCGATGGATGATCCTGGACAACGCTGCCCTGAATGCTGGATTAAGAGCGATGGGGCCTGTACCCTCGAATTTAGAGCAATTTCGGCCTACCATCAGCCCTCTTTACTATAGGGGTTTTTACAGTTTTAACGCGTCGCACCGCGTCCTATGCTTAAGCATAGGGCGCGGCAACGCAGTGCGAGCTGGCGCGAGCTCGCTGCGTCAAATGCCGCAAGGGGGTCCTTACACACTTTTTCCCGCGGCGAGTCATTTTGCGAGCTCGCACTGCGGGCTGCGGCAAGGAATGCTCGGGGGCATTTTTTGCCGCTGCGGCAACGCGTCAAATCACTTGTTCTTCGCAGTTTCATGCATTTTGAACGTTTTTCTTGTTTGATGTTTGCTTTTTCTAAGTGATTTCTTTCATAAAAGTTGTCCACACCTCTCGTGACAGTTATTTCGCTGTTTTACTTAGGAAAAACTATTTCTTTCGTGTCAAATTATGCTAATGAAGCAATTCCAGTTCTTTAATTGCGGCAACCTGCGACATTTGCCGCAACCCTAGCGCGAGTTGAAATGCGAGAATTCAGCTCGCAGCGAGTGGTTTCTCGCGCCGCGTCGCGTCGCAACTTGCTAAAAACTGTAAAAACCCCTTATTGCCGCCAGTGTTTCGGCTCTGTAATTCCCCGGCCGGTAATGATGGCCGGCGGAATGAATTGTCTGAGCGACCATGCTATCATCCGTTCGATTGTCCTCGTGAATACTCGCTGCTTATATATTCGAATGAAAAGTGATAACAAAGCTCATTTCTTCCCTGCGGCATTGATGGATGGTGGCAACGAATTGGCCGTCAAAGACTCAAGATCAAGGAAACGTTGGTTTCCATTGCAGATATGTGTTTGCTTGGGAAATGTGGAGAAATTTTGCGTAGTACCCTTTATTTGCTTTTCAGGGAGCTCCAGATCAAGACGTAGGACTCGCGTTCGGCATCTTTTTCAAGAATTTGGGATGTTGGGAAGAAAGACTAAGGGCAAACCCAGTTTACAGGATCTGTAGTGAGTCCTGTTGATTTTTTTGTCGATCTACTCTGCGGTCAATGCTTGTTGCACTTTTAGATTACTTAGTCATTGGTGTTGTGTATACTGTATAAACTACAATGATATGCCTCATATTGCTCTTACCACAAGCTACTCTGTTTGCCGGATAACGCAAAACATGCTGAAACTATACATAAGTATACGCTGGTCGTTTGGCTCCCGAACACAATGCCAGTCATGTCTCCACTTCGGCGACGACTTGGCGAATCCAGTGGAACTCGTATGACTTTTTGGGGGCCGTGAAAAACGGTGGATTTTGAAATTCTCGGCCAAAGAATCCCGTATTTTTCGGGATTTTCAAGGTCTTTTTGGAATCTGAAGTACATCTATGTGCTCAGCAGCCCGAATATTTTCAGATTATGTGGGGCTGTGACGAGCAGATACACTGCCTTTGGGGGCAGTGTGTCAGCTCGTCACAATCCCACATCATCTGAACATCTAAAAAAAAGAAAAAAGAAAGAAAAAAAGAAATTCCGGAGATGCTCGCTTGCTCCTTGTCTTGCACGTACGATGAAGCCGCACGACCACCGCAAATGTCCGATAACGCCATAAGCGAGTGTACCTGAGACTTTCGCGATTGTTCCTTCACTCAAAGGTCATCTGCCCCTGCTGGTAGATTCTGAAATAGGCACAGGGTCGTACCTGCTGTACCATAGACTAAGTATGGGCGGCCCTCTGGAAAGCCCCACAAATATCGAAAGCGGCGGCACCATAAAAAGCCCCGCCCACAAATATGGCACGCGGGCGGCCCGTAATGAAACCCGCACACGACCTCGCTAGGCCTCAATGCGCCCGCGGAAGGCCTGCAAGGATTGTCTGAGAACGGTTTCACCCTTGTAATAACTAAAGACATTATCCGCATGCCCTTTCCAAACCAAATTGAAATTCCAGCTTACTCCGTAAGAGAGTTCCATCAGTATTGAAACTTGCAACCATTCCTACATCGCATCTCTGTGAGATAATACACAAACAAAAGTAGGCAGGTTAGTCGACAAATGAACGACTCCCTTGATGAATGGGCCACAGAAATCGGATCCGAAAATGTCATTTACCTAAAGCAGAGACACAGAATTACGCTACATAATCTCGTTTTCTGAACCCATCGCTACTAAACATTCTACAGGCCGAGCGTACTAGCGCAGTAGCAGAGCTGGCTGCAGACACAAAATAATTCATGCAAATCAGAACAAAAGTGCAGCAAAGTTTCTCGAGTATCTTCAGTGGAAACGTGTTCGAAATCATTCCTGACACTCAAACTCAATTCGAACCGACCTGTGCACCTTCTGCTCCAGCTATTGTCCGCGAGGCAGCTCATATATTCAGATGGAAGGTATTTTTTGCATTTGATACGTTTTCCGCAAATATTTGTAGCAAATGCGAGGCAGTTGGGAAAGACTAAAAAGTGGAACATGAATCCCATCAAAATTGCATATACCTCTGAGATGAGAGGGTGCATCACGACTACACTTGCAATATGACACTCGATCTATTCAAAAGTCATATAACTAAAACAGTCGATTCCTGGCTAAAACGGCAGAAGCGATGAAGTCTCTCATGATAATCTCTTTAACAAAGCACCGTAAGCTCAAAAATCCTACTAAGTTGTGTACCAAATTACTTACTTACTTTAAGAATTAAGAATTACTTTTTTTGATGCTCCAGTTCGAACATTCATAAATCAGCTCAAACAATATTTCATTGAACAGAATTAGCATCAGTTGTTGTATTATGGTGTTGTTGCGAGGCCTGATTTGATGTTTCGGGGGTATCAAAAAGTTTCCGGCCTAGACCATTCACACTACAGCTACAGCAATGAAATTTTAAAGTGAATAAATATAGAACTCTCGAAGGTCAAACCACTTTTTATCTTGCCATTCTATCAAACTTGACCAATATTATAAGGAGTTTTGTCGCATGAGAACAAACACCAGACCTAAACGTTATTTCGTAGTCGTTCTCGTTCCGTCAAAGCGCCGTTTCGAATTTTCGGATAGATTCCGGTAGCTGGGGCCTGAACTCTACTTACGAACTAGCGGAATTGGCGAAGTGTGTCCACATTCTCAGGAAGGAATACAGTCTCGTGAAAATGAATGTTCCGTTGGAGAGTTTGAATTTTGTGGTCGAGTTTCTGAATTCATTTTCTTGGTTGCTTTGAGAATGCGCTGGAACAAAGTAGCATTGGACTTACCTGCTTCCTTAGGGTTTACGCAAATGTAGTCAGGTGACACGATATTTTATCTATCTTATCGGACCTTTGGCGAAACGTCTCCCAGTTTCGTGTTCGGTCGCACTGATGTCTGTCTCTTCTCTATTACTCTATACTTACTTATATCTATTACTCCATACTTGGGAGTGCTAATCTCGGCACTGAATTCGCTATCCATTACCGGTCAAGAAGCACTGTGAAATATCGTTCCCGCTTTTTTCGAAATGGCCAAAAATCTTTTTCGAATGTTCAATTTTCCTATCGAGGGCCGAGAAGGTTTTGGAGACTCAGTCTTCTGCGAAGCTCCAAACTGTTCGGTGACTGCCCAGGGAATTTCCAAAGATAGTTCCAGATAGCTCAAGTCCTTGCACAACTTCTGACGTCGAAACCTTTCTGCACTGTACAGCGCTTTCCGGTACAGCTGCAACAATCTGCGCTCTCTTTGACTCTGTTCATTGGCCAGAGGTCGCTCCCTTACTGATCGATTCTGGCTCCCTCAAAAACTCCGTATTCCAGAATTCTACATGGGAATGCTAGAAGACTTCCTCCTTGTTTACAAATGCGTAAGGGACTTAGAATTTGCTCAGTAGAACTTGTTTACGGAAAAAAGTCAACAGTATTTTTTCGCATGATTCGCATTTTTGGGAGGTACCCCTAGTTTAGCATGAACAAAACGTTCTGGTTTCCACATGAGTTGAGGAAATCTCATGAATCTTTGCAATCGGACATGGAAGGCTTCCTCCTACACGACCCCTCAAAATTGCATAGAAATATGGAACAGGCAAGCGGAGGCCGGAAGCTTTTTGATACCCCTGTATGTTTTGACCAGCAATCGATGAGTGCTTACACTGCCGCTATAGTCCTCGAGGACTGCAGCACCCTGCGTCGCCGTCGCTGGCGACTGTGGGGCCGATAAGCATCGATTGTGGGCGGAGCGTCGCGGCTGCCGCCGTTGCCAACATCTATGAGGGGGTTTTTCGTAGCCGTGATCGCTCCACTTCCGGTACGTTCTTCGTGAAACGTACCGGAGTGGGTCCGGCACTATCGTGGGGAAGGATCTGGCCTTTTCTGCGTAGCACTGCTTGGTTTACATAGGCCAGTTTCTCATGCATTTTGGCCGATAAAAAAGCAATGATGATAGTAATTATCCGCATTGATGTTTTCGCCCGGCTTCAGAAACTCGTAATATGAAACTCCCCCTGAAGTCTGACTATAGTCTTCTTTACGTGCAACTTCTTCTTCGGATATTGTTTTGGCAGCTCGTCTTTGTTCAATCACTGCGTAGAACGATCCTGGTTCTTGCACAGTATACTTGCACATTTTCGGAAAATTTTCGAATATTCGAATAATCGAATATTTTCGAAAATGACTTTTTTCGAATATTCGAATATCGAATATATTCGAAAAGCGGAAATTTCGAATATTCGAATTTTCGAATATATTCGAAAAAGGAATATTTCGAATATTCGAATTTTCGAATAATCATTCGAATAAATTATTCGAATAAATCATTGGAATGAAGGCCCTAGAATGAGACTGTCTATGGACTCAAATTTCTAGTGTTGTAGAACACAGACTATAGCTTCTTCAAATTCATTGTCGTTAAAGAATCTGCAAGAAAAAGGTGGTCAATAAATCAGTGAAAAAGTAAAGAAAAAATCAATTCATAGAGGGAGACCATAATTGACGTGAGTAAACCCGGACAAATCAAGTGAAAAGTCAGTCAGAACACCGTAGTAGACATCGGCACAAAAAAGTAGAGTAGATCGATCGATCCACGACCTTATCATGACTTATGATAACGGGCTTAGTCTGTGTGTTTGTATGAGTGTCCGTGTGTCACGAACTTCGTTCATTCGGTACCGAAGGATCAGTAGGGCGGCTATTATACTCCAATCATATCTCCAAGTAGTTTAGCGATCCTTAGCGGGTCCGTCGCTGTGATAAGGGTGCGCCGGCGCTCAATGCGGGGGAGACGAGGTGATAAGGGTGTACCGGCGTCCGAAGTAGGGGAGACAGGTCCACCTCTGTGTTAAGGGTGTGCGTGCGCCCAAAATGGGGGAAACGGGTCCTACGCTGTGATAAGGGTGCACTGGGATCCAAAGTGGGAGGAGACGGGTCCGTCGCTGTGATAAGGTTGCGCCGATGTTCAGAGGCGAGACGGGTTCAATCCTACGCAAGGGTTACGCCGGTATCCATTGTGGCTTTCTCTCCTACATGCTTCCCTTCATCCTCTACACCTACTTGCTCATCATTCCCTTCCTCACTCTCTGCCCTTTCCAATCGTGTCTGAATGAACCACCTCCTTCCTTCTGTTTACATAACAGTAGACCCTCATCACTTAATTACCACAACAGCCAGCTGAACATAAATCATTCCAAATGACCATGTGCAAGGTTTTCAGGGTTTTGTTTGCATATACTGTAACGTATGCAAACGAAGCGAGCATCAATAGAAGTCTGGAAGTCCGGCGTTAGCCGGACGGCCAAACTGGCAAAACCATAAACCATCAAGACAAGAAGTAACTGTAGCAATCAATAACACGATGACATCGCTCTCCGTAATGGATGACTAAAAGACATGGCGGCATTGCTAGCCTCGAAATAAATCGCCGTGGGACCACTCGTGTGCATACAGGGCATCTTTACTCGGGCGGAAAGTTCAAAACTGAGCCAGCTAACGAGGCACACTTCTCTGAACCACTTCATGTAACTAGAATATCGAATATTCGAATGATTTCATTCGAATGACGGGGACTTCGAATATTCGAATAATCGAATATATTCGAAAATTGATTCCTTCGAATATTCGAATTTCGAATATATTCGAAAAAGAGAAATTTCGAATATTCGAATTTTCGAATGATTCGATTCGAATGATTTCATTCGAATGACCGAATAATCATTCGATTCGGTTGCAAGTATATTGCACAGGATCCACTTTTCGACGCAGATCACGCTCCGATCAAAAAAAGGCTCGTTGTCCTTCCGCAAAAGCAGAGATCTGTAAAGCCTGAGCACCTGATTCAGCCCGTAATTCATGTGGCACCCACTATTCCATTTTCTTCATCTTTTCAAGTTTTTCCAAATGCTTGGCGACGAGTGAAAATGACACTTGTTCCGATAATCCTTCCGATAATTCACATACAGTTTTTCGTGAATCCGACGCCACCAGAGGCTTCATAACGTCGTTGCCAAGTTACGGATACGACCTCGACCTGTACCATCTCCAGGGTTTGCGTCTCTGGATCGGAGTCTAGAGTTGATCGGTGAGAAGTAAAACGACATCTGGTCCGAATGCTTTTGCAATATTTTCATGGGCATCCACTGCTTTCAGTTCAACGTTAAACTCATGAAGCAAAGTTGTGCGAATTTGTACCTTGGAGAACATCCTGGGCACTGGGCAAGAACATATTCAGGATTTATATCCAATATATTTTATCCAGTCGAATGGATCCGCCCCTGCGGATATGTGGCAGTGGTTTCAAAAATTTGCTATCCAATAGAAACATATCCGCGGAAAAATATGCAAATCCACTCGTTTCACAGCAGATTATCTTTATCCGGCTGGTTTTTACTTCATAGCATATCATAATCTACACCATCTCCATTTCGCGTTGTTTCTATTGAACGATGCGCAAAATAGAGCAGGCTCAATGAGGCTCCCGCCACATCCTTCGAGCAGTGCATTGGTTTCGATGGCGTCTGCCGTCGATCCCAAACGACGACACCGTTATCGAGTAGGGATAGTTGAAAACCCCTCCCCAACATACTGCCGTGGCAGAAATGAAGAACCCACTTCCGTCGCCACTGCCGTCGCCGCTGTCTTCGTTGAGAATCAAAGCACATCCACCCAATATGCCGCCGATTGCAGAAGTGGGAGTGCTTTCCATGTATTCCATTATCATTTCCAAAAACATGGGTGCAGCGTTCGCACGGTGGGAGGCCCGCCCACGACTCTATGTGCAGCGCTCGCACGGTTGACCCTGAATTCGGGGCGCTCGCACGGTTCGAGTATCGGAGCTGATGCAAGGGCGGGAGCGTAGCGGGGTAAGCTTAGAATGGTTTCATTCATGAACGAAGATAATAACTGTTTCCAGCCCGAAATAGCTCCATTCATTCGTGAAATGAAACTATTATCGAGCACTAGGGCTACGCTGGCGCAGAAGATTGCGCTCGTGATAGGTGAAGGTATAGTGACGGTGCAATGATCGATATCGAGCAGTGAACGGCAGTCCTGCGGTAGAAAGGGGAGAGTTGGAAGAGAGAGAAAGAAGCTAATCGCTTAATTGCTCGAGGACGCAGATAACGAGAGGGTTTTCCGTTCAAGACTGGATATGATGGTTTGTAATAGGAGCATCCCGTGCAATCACAACGGTTGCGGGTAACCGGCCAGCAGCCACCATAATTACTTCTACACTCTGTGTTAAATTCCACTTAAGAAGCGTGACGCCATACCACCGAAAATAGTATGCTGCTTCTCCGTGCTGAAGCTTAGTGTTATGGGATCAAGCAATTAACCTTCACGGATAGCAACTATAACGTAAAGAAAATAGAAGATAACTTTGTTGTTTGCAGTCACTTTGTTAAAGGGAGCACCCACGATAATTTTTATGCCAGATATGTATTTCGCAGGCACCGCGGCCGGAACAATCACCTCAATTATTCTGCGAGTGTTGCGCCCGCATATTCATCAAAATTCTCCAAAAATGAGAGATTAGATGTCTTGCATGTTTCAAGGAAGAGATCTCCCGGCTAGCACCACCGGACAGGATCTGTTGCGGAAAAACGGCAGGTAACGCGGCCATTTGCATAGTCTCGCGTTAGCATAGCGCAGCCCATATTTGTGAACGGGCACGCATTGAAATACGAAGGAAACAACCGAAGTCTTAAAAATGAGTGTCTGAGCGGCTGCCACCTTTGAAAGAACTGGCTCTTCCTTTACAATCGTTCTCTTTCCCTGATACTTCCTTCTATTCCTGACTTTCATTTCCACCCCACGCAACCTGATTAACCTTTCTTAGCGGATCAAATTAGAAGCAATAAAAAAACCGCATTCGCGTAGGATTTGACAACATCAATCACTGGTATCGACTATATTGCTAATCCCAGAATTACAATGGAATCTGAGAGAACAAAGTCAAAGGCAATGCTTTCTTCAACCCATTTGTTCCAAAGCAATTTGGTCCTCCCAAAGTGCTTTGGAACAACTTCTGAGTGAAATTGTGCCTTTTTCTATCTGCAGGATAGCAGGGAAGCGGCAAATGAATCTAGATCTATGGATTTCATGAGGAAAGAGAAAGAAATGCTGTTTGGACGAGAACATGGGTCCGAGGTACATGAGAAGCGATGCAGTTTTTCTACAAATCATGTCATAGTATTACAGGCAGATAAGGCCATAAACAAGATTCAACGCAATAACGACATGAAAATTGCCTCTCGAGTAAGTTTGTTGGAGAATTTAGGCCTATTAGAACATTTGATGAGTGGAGTCTGCAGACTTCAATTCAGTCATGTTCAGATATTGGTGCAAGTTCGTCGAAGTAACTTAATGGAGAATATTCTCAACCAGGAAAAAAACATTTTGATAAAGCAGTTCTTTGAAAATGGGTTTCAAGACCCAACTCAAGCGGTATTTCACATGTTATAAAATTATTATTACCCCACCGGTTTTGCTGGGCGCATTAAATGTCAAACGCTAAGACTAGGTACCGACTACCGTAGAGAATGTAATCACTGGTGCAGTAACCATTTCAATGTATGTATGATGTAATAGTTGCTTGAATACAAGCCCTTCCAGATTAGAGAATTCCTCAACATTACCACCAGAGCCATCTAGGTACCCAACACAGCCGTTTAGGTCGTATGTTCCGTTTAGGTCGTATCACTCTATCTTCACCTATCACTTGCGGAAGTTGGTCCAACAGCGTGAGCGTAGCGCTGGCGCTAGATCATAATTCAATTCCACTAGTGAATGTAGCTATTCTCTGTCGGAAACAGTGACTTTAATGAATGAAACTGATTAAGGCTCACACAGCTACGCTCCCGCCATTGCATCAGCTCGCGATAGTGATGCGTGGTGATGAAATGAAATCGCCGCAAAGGAATAGCGTTGAATCAAAATGACTATAACTGTATTTTTCCTGAAGTTGCGCACGTTTAGATAATGGAAACATTGAACGAGGCAATGGAGGGTTGTTATAATGAATGTATGACTCGGCAAGGACCCCATAATATGGTTTTTGATGACGAAATGCGAAACTTCTTGTCGGATAAGGAGAAGGTAAAAATTACTACTCTTTTGAAATGTACTGCAGAAATATCGGAAGCTTCAAGGCTAAAAGAGTTCTACTCGATGCAATCCTGAAATTTCCTGAATATGTTCCTCTGATCTGGGGTGGTCGTCAGCCTGCAGAAACACTTAAAGGTACATGGTATGTTGTTTCTTTCTAGCACCGGTCATATTTACATTTTACAGATGTTATCCCGACAGATTTGATCGTGGAGGACCTGGTTCGTGATTGCACTTGTATTTGTGTAAAAAATCAACATGGATACATTCATACAAGGACTTCTGGGCAGGAGTCAATTGTTAAAAATAGGTAGTTAATGTCAATGAAGAGAATTTTTGAGTGACATGTCCATAATCGTGCAGAGCGCCAATAGTTTCGATAAATTTGCGGCCAGTTATAGCGGTGATCAGTGTTTTTCAGCAATCGTAATCGACTGTTCAACTTAATTGCAGCAGCGCAAGACAGCGGTCTCTGCCCTTACGAAGAGAAGGATGCTATGGGGTCCAGCTAATCCTAACGGCATGTCCACTGCCACATGCAGTTTTTGACTCTGATTCCAAATCTGTACATCTTGGCTGCTGCGGAGTTCCCTAACTGGGGTTACGGCGGGTTTTTTTCCGTTTTTGCTGTGAGAAACTAGGCTTGTGATACTCCGAATTGGGAAAGATAGCTGGAGAGATTTCAGGGGAGAATGGGAAGCAGAGTGGGCGAAAATAGAAGTGAAAAAGATAGGCAATATGGAGAATTCATCAAATTTCACGTGTAAGGAGCTTTGTAGGAACTGATGCCACTTCAGTTCCACGTCTGTCGTGGTGTAACGGTAGGTGTCTCGCTCTACGAGCTTGAGGTTGAGCGTTCGTGTCCCGTCAGGGGATGCGCTTTTGCATTTCTTCACTCACCTCTGTATTCCGTCCAAAAAAGGTTTTGAATACTCCCACGCCATCTTCTCCACCTACAATCAGGATGCCCCCTGTAGGTCAGTCAGCATGCATAGCGTTACTGATAGCTGGATCCCAAAGTATCCTACCCGAGCAAACTACCATATATTTTTCATACAAGTAACCACTTATAAGAAAGGTCAGAAGCTTCTGTCCAGAAGTTCAATCTCTGTCTGTCGTGTCTTGCGCTCTCTGACAGCTAGTTCCAGTTGTCATTTTGGGATGAATTCAGGCAGATAAGTCCCACGGCTCAAATAAGCAAACTCCAAACTATGACAAGTCGTCAAAATCGTCGGAAGGATCACAGTATGTCTCCACGTATGTGAACAAACAAGACGAAAAGACTCAAGCAAGGCAACAAACATCATTTGACTTCATGTCTGCGGATAAACAAGCTGAAAGAAATCAAGTGAAGCAACAAGCATCGTTTGACTTCATGTCGGCGGATAGACAAGCTAGAGGAAATCAAGTGAGGAGATTTTTCATTTAAAAGGAACATAGTGACTGTTGCTAATTCTCAGCAGCCTGGTGGAGCAGGATCAGACAGCGATGATGAAACCAGCAAATCAGAAAGGAGTGATGTAAGTCGTTTAGCTTAATCGAATATACTCGACATTTTCAAAGCATTTGCGGCACAAGGTCTGACTGGCAACTACTTCAAATACAAGTTAAATCCCCTCGATGCCATCACAGAGTCCCATCTCTTCCTCACTTTGAATAGAACTTCAATGAAGTGTGCAGTTGATAGATAACCAGCGGTAGACTTCCCTCTAAGGAGTACCTGGTAGCAGTCTTACTCGTTTGTGGGCACGGCTTACACTTAGGTGAGGACAAAAGGGTATACGTATTGGGGACGCTGGATCGCAGTCGCAGCACGTGCTTAAATGAGAGAGTGACTTAGGATGGAAGAAATTCCGGGAGGGGCTTTTTTTCTTCCCAATCTAGGAAAAATTCTACTAAACTCACTACAGATATCTCGAGGTGGAAGAAAAGCTTTAAAAAAACTAACAAATTCATTACATATAGCAAGGTTACTGGTAAGGATTAGTTAGCTCGCGAAATAGGAAAGTACTCATCTTCAACCATGTCTATACATATACCACCGCATCGCATATGAAAACATGGTTTGCCCTGTCCTACTCAAAGAAGTGATGAGCGAAAAGGCATTTGTTGCAATACTTATGTTCGCTGCTGTATATAGCCTCATTCTCGCACGCACACTGTCGATGGTTTGATCGCGCCTGTGGCAAAAAAAAAACATTCATTTCTCCGTGGTCGGCAAATTGGTACCAGAAGAGTCTGGGAGGAACAAGCACTGATTTGGAGTGGTCCATCGGATTCCCCCGCACAGGCTCCAGCACGAGCTTGTCGTGGGGTCGGAGCGATAACGAAGCCCCCTTTGAAAATCCAGGATTTTACGAGGCCCCCCTTGAATTCAATCGCAATGGAAGTTACCATGAAATGTTCACGAACAAGGTTTCAGCTTCAAAAAACTCCCCGAAATCATGACAACGCCGACTGAAGCTTTAGTTATAGTCGTCAGAGTCCGAACGATCGGAGAACGGAATCACGTACCGATCCTCGTCGGAATCCAACGCGACGGATTCCGACGAGCATCGATATGCACACTAATTCATTGTCCGATCGGACCGGTGTCCGACGCACTATAAATCTATATCTGAGGATACAACAAAAGGAAGAAACTCCGAACATGTTCATAAATCACACTAGTTATTTGCGAATTAGTACGAGCAAAGCAAAACTTGACACGATAACGAGTAATGGCAACGAAAGCTCACTAGACTACAAGGAAACCCTAAAATAGACGAAAACATGTAGACAACGGCGAATGAAGAAAAAGCTGATGTTAAGGGACCGTTAGCGATGGAGCGCGGCAGAAAAACATAGTTCGTAAGAAAGGAAAATCGGAGAAGTCGATAAACACTGATAATACAAGCCCATGAGTGGCACTTTGTGGGGTGTTGGATAGCGAATGGAAAATAGTACAGGTGCATGAAAAATGGATGGAAACTTATGCGTTCTATAGGAGAATTATGCTCCCGACAGGCTGAGCTAGGACTCAGCCTGTCCTTGATAAGCTGGCCACTTTACCGAGCATACAATTTCTTGGTTCACATAAGTTTAGCCTAATTTTTCAAACACTTATTCTAAGTATGCAAGCGCTTCTTCACCCCAAATTTGGTGTCATTCCATGGAGTCTTGACTTAGCTAGGGCCTTGCTGCTCTACAATCATGCGCTAAGCAGCAAGCGCGCCTCTCCCACTGCTCCTTCATGATCCTGCGCCTGCAGCGTTTCCGCCTCGCACCCCATACGAAGCCCCTTCGCTTTTTGCCCCTCTTACGAAGCCCAGCTTGCCCGATGACAAGCAGCGCCGGGGCCTGCCCCCGCAACTCACTGAACAGGGCACATACGCATTCGATGCCTCTACGATGCTCTGATGATTCCGAATGCGTGACCCATCCAACATGACGGGATTGATCAACGCCGACCACTTTATCCTTTTTATACGGCCTCATTATTACACAAGGAAAAGTGTTATGGGCTGCACTTGTTTGCTGCCACTGTGAAATTTGAAATGGCAACCGCTATAATGATCTGTTTTCACAGGTTGTTTATGTAAAATGTTGTTAACAAGGTTTGCTTGATCTTTAGAACTTTCAAACTAAGTGACTGATCTCTCTTTCAGGGACCTAACCAACAAAAACAGCAGATATTATCATTTGATAAGGCATGTAGGAGCATCATGACAGTGATACCTGTTGAGAAGAACGTTAAGAAATTTGGAGCTTTCATTGAGGTATATTAGCTTACACTCACTCTTACTGTACCACTGTACCACAAGCGTGTATGTATAGACGTTTTCGCAGATCTAGGTTTTTCTAAACCAGATCTTTCTCCTAAGGAGGTGGCTTAGGAGTTGGTGGTGCTGTAAGGATGTGAACCTTTGCAGCCTTCTTCAGCTTAGCCACAAAACGAGAGCAGAGTCCTAGCAGTGTAGTTTCAGTCGATACAGAAACAGATTCTCTTCTGCGCCTGGGTAACGCTAAAACTCACATTTCAAAACCAAACCGGCAAAAACTGACGCAGCAAGGCGTCGCGTTTCCTACTCATTCTCCTTATATCTGATACCTGAATGTAACTTTTCCGAGCTACAGATGCAAACTTGCGACAATAACAGATTGCAAAGTAGGAGTGTGCTGAATTCGCCCTCCGAAATTTCGCAGATACTTGCGACCTCAGTTTTAAACGGGAAGGCATACCACTTGGACAGAGTTGTCAGGAAAGGAGTAATGAATTGAATGGGTACTGTTCATGTTGGAAAGGTTTGTTTCTGAGCCAAGTTATAACATTTCAAAATGGATCGTCCGTCCCGGCCATTAATTTCGCAGCAACCAGATACTAACTGGGTTTCTGAGGAATAATCTCACTTGTATGTAGTATGTTTGCGCGTTAACTTGTCTAATTTTTTTCATAGCTTCTTATTTAGTTTTGTTTTGCTGCTGCGACACAGGTTCTCGCGTTCCATTTGTTTTCATTGTATCGTTGTTTGTTCCGCTCACATGCGTTTTGGGTGTCACAATCGTGACTTATAATAAATCGCTTACTCCGTGTGAATGTATGTTTGTGTGTGATACATAATCCAGGGAGTGTGGCCTAGAGTAGAGAAAATATTCTACGACGGACCCACTGTTGCGGAAGTGGTGCCTGCTTCCCGAAATTGTGGGAGACGGGCCCGCTGTTGTGATAAGGATACGCTGGCACCCAAAGTGGGAGAGTTGTGTCCATCGCTGTGATAGAGTGTAATAAGGGTGAGCCGGCGCCCAATGTGTGGGGAGACGGTTCCACTGCTGTGATAAGGGTGCGCTGCCTCCCAAAATGGGGGGTTGGGGGGGGGACGGGTCCACCGCTACTGAATCGGCCAGCTAAATATGAATCATTTCAAGAGATCATTTAAAGTGGGTTGGTCATATCCAGTCCAGATATTTATAACCCATATAGCCAACCAGAAACCATTACTTCGCAGATATAGGAGAAGGTTAACGCTGCCAGATTTGAGGAATTTCTAGATGACGGTAGTCACTGCATGTGAGGATAACGATTCTCCATTCCCTAAGAAGTTTTTAAGGTTTTTTTTTGCATTTACTGCAAGGTATGCGGAGCGAAGTAAGCATCAGTAGACGTTTGGAAGGCCGGCGTTAGTCTAACGGCCAAACTTGTAAATGAATAGTTAGGTTCCGGATTGCAGTCCAGACCCAATTCACCTAAGAGGACATGCTAGGTAAAGTTCGTTTCACGAGCGAGCTCAAACGACAGTGTTGGTTGTTCAAGACATTGCGTTAACGAAGACATCTTTGCGAGGACAGCTCACTTTCCAAATTGCTCATTTACTGTTAAAAAGATATTCGCGGCTTCAAGTCAATAGCCGTACTGTTGCATGACCAGAGGAAAATGTTTTCTGTATGTAATATAATCACGACGTTGATTTTTTAGCAGCGGCTCCCTACTATTCCCACCATGCATGCCAGGAAGGAAGGTGTTCAGAAGGCCTCGAAAGAGGTGGGATAAACATAACTTTCTGGAGCTATTCTTCTCACTTCTTTTTATTGCTCCCTTTCTAAGAGCCATGAAAGAAGAAACGCCGGTCAGGTGGTTTTGAAAAACTGCAATGATAGTCAAACATTTGTGAACAAAGCAGGAGTTGAAGCGAATGCGTCGGTGGCAGGAAAGAATGCATCTACTGAAAAGGTGGTTTTTTTTTATCAATGGGGTGTTTTCAAGAAATCATTGTCTCACGATTCGCTTCCATTACTCGAGAGTTCAAAGGCGACCTATTTGGCGAGAGAATGCGTTTGACAAAGCATTTTACGTGCTAGGCGGAGCAGCCAGTCAGTAATGGGCTGCAGCGCTGCAGGTATGAGTATCCCCAGACATCGCCAGTTCAAAATGAATCAAAGAGTATACCCAGACCGCCAGCAATTGTGGCGATCGCAGCGAAAGTCGGCATGGATGAAGTGAATGAGAAGACTGCAGAAGAAAGGGCTATGGTAGTCAAAGGGGCATGGCAATCAATAGGCATCCTTTCCACTATCGCTATCACCGACATCACCAGTTCATTTTGGGCACATCCTCGAGAGTACGGGCGATGAGCTCCTTTTCGCAACGATCCATGGCGAAGTAACGTGACAGTTGATACGTTTCGATACGTTTCATTTCCACGATCCTAATCTCTTGAATCGCCGGGTCGTTGTGATTCATCTTAACCTGGCAAAGTCCAGGCACACTCAAAATAAATCGGATACAGAGATAAGAGATAGAGATCGTGGGAATGATACGTATCGATTGCCACGTTACATCGCCATGGATTGCTGCCAAACGGAGCTCACCACCCACGCTCTCGATTGAGGTCAGAAGAGTGCTATTATACGTTTCATAGAACAGTGAGAAAGATGCCAGAAGTGGGCCTCATGGAGCGGGATGTTGACGCGGTCGGGAATGTTGAAGTTATCTCGCGCTGGGCCCCCCAGTTGTGTGGTGAGTTCATAAGCCACACGCGCCCTCATAATTAAATACCCGTAAATAAAGGCATCACCCGCAGAAATCCTTGCGTCAAGGATTTCCCAGGATTTCGGGGTTTTCGTGGGCGTTAAAGGGATGAGGCGGCGAGGAAAATGCGTGAAAGGCGCGAGAATTCAAGAGATGAAGGCGCTCTTTTCCATGTGTCAAGGGCGCGGACGAGAGTTCCGTCGTTGGGTCAGGCCCCAGCAAAAGCCTTTCGTGGGGTCAAAATCGGAATGAAGCCCCCTTTGAAATACCGGAAATTTACGAAGTCCCCTCTGAATAGCCAACTCTATCATAGAGATGTATGTCGCCGAATTGAGGATCACCTGTATTCGTTAGAACGCCACCCTCTTAGAAGAGAAAAAATGAAGAGAACAGAAATGGACGACTGCTGCAAGCAAAAATTCCCAGATTCTTTGTATATGCATCTAAACTAAGGCAAAAATCCACTTAGTCCAACTCTTCACTTCATATGTACTCCAAACACAAAAAAAGGCTGGCTACGACAGGAAAGAAACGTAAAGAACAATGTGATTCAAATCAAAAGAGCACAAACAAGAAAAAAAAGAACACTTCGTAAACAAGAACGACGCTGGGAGATAAGGGGTTGATTTGATGAGGAATGGTGTTGCGAATGAAAACTCAAGCGTTTTCTTTCGTACGCTGGCGTATCGTAGGGTATGAAAAAGTCCAACTTCTTGTGGCTATATCTCTGTTAGAACGAGATGCTATGGAACATACTTTGAGCCATATGATTGCACTTGATCAGTTGTATACGTGTATGAGAAATGGCCAAAATTTCATGAGTTTGAACAGGAAAATTATGCTCTGCAAATCTCACGGAAGGCTGAGCCTTTCGCAGGACAGCTGGACCACTTAATGAGCATACAATTTCTTGCTTCACACAAGTTTTGCCCAATTTTTCAAACACTTGTTGTGAACAAGTCAGCGCTTCTTCACCCCAAATTTGGTGTCAGTCCGTTAAGTCTCTTAATTAGCACCCTGCAACTGTACTCGTGTGCACTCAAAGAGCGAACGTGTGAATTCATCCTTCTAGTTTACATAATTTTGATATGGTTTTTCAAACATTTCCAGTACTCTCTTAGTTCTCGTCTTTCTGAAGATTTCAAGTCAATCCGTGCAATTTTGACAGCGTAGGATTCCCTCAAATTCTATGGATAGTGGAACCTGCAAATAACGTGGTCCAATCGAACTTCCTTGATCTCGTCGCTGAAAGTAGGAGCAGCCCCCCTTCAAGCATTTGCTGTCCTCCGTCGCTTCTACAAACGTATTGCTTTCCTTCGAACCAACAAAAACCCATGTTTTTTCTTCGGAGCTTAGCACGGACCTAGTAAGAAGCCCCCTTTGATTTTCGCCCTTTTCATGAAGTACAGCTTTCCCCCGGGACAGCCGTGCTGGAGCCATACGTGCGATAGGAGTGAGACAGGGGTCAAAAAAGTGAAGGTTGCCTGGGCCGAAAAGTGAAGGTTGTTCCTCAACCATAGCTCCCATAGTGCTGAGGAAGGGTTCACCAAATGAACAATGACATATACTAGACAATGAAAGTTATATACATTATACAATTGAAGAAGAGTTAACGTATGAAGCTCAGAGACAGATCAATCCTGAATGAAAGTTGTTTCAAATATGGATTCAACCGAAACTGTTTGAATATTGCTCAGAAAACGAATAAAAGATCGTTTCCTTGGAGCTGGAACGCCGGAGCTGAGATTTGCGCCGGCTTCCTGCTTTTGTGCCGGGATCAGCGCTCAGCTTAGCGTAGAAAATGTCCCAGCTCGATTTTTGCTAAATATTTCGGTAGGTTCACAGAACTGTATGTTGCGCAGTTGTCAGCGGTCTTCGTCATGGAATTCCCTACAAGATGACACCAAGATCGGCAAATTTCATGAAAAAATCAAGGAGAATCTAATTTTTTAAATGTAGACGGGGGATTTGCGTCCTTTAAAATTTCTCGCCAATCTTGAGGAACTGTGGCTTGCGCAGTTGTCTGTCCA
>JARK01000556.1:13629-29289 GCA_000688135.1 Ancylostoma ceylanicum
AGGTGGAATAGTGGTGAGCATGGGTCTTCGAAAGTGAAGGTCGAACGTGAAAATCGGAGGTCTAAAAGTGAAGGTTGCCTACCAAAAGGGTTGGGTCCGCTCCGCGGCTTCTGGTGCGCGCGGTATTGAATTGTTCTCGTTGAATTGACGTGGACTCCTAATAGAGGAAGGTTTTTTTCTACCGAACCGTATACAACATTCCTACATTCGATCGCCCCTTCATCCCGCCATTTTTTCCAAACATCCGGAATTTCCAACTTTTAATCGATTTTTTCAACCTTCCTCTGTTAGGAGTCCACGTCGCATTTGAGAACATTTCAATACAACACGCGCCAGAGGCCGCGGCGCGGACCCAACCCTGGCATGCGCCTATTTTTCCGGATTTTCCCACGTCATGATTGAGCTAGGTAGGGAGTCTGCCCATACTTTTTTTTTAACTTACCTGTTGCAGTATGTTACTAAGGATATCACATATCCGTGGAAAGCGCCATTGTTTTCCTGAAATTTTGTCCCAAAAATCAGAAAAAATGTAAAATTTTGGCCTTCATTTCTCTGCTTCTTTCTTCATGTGCTACAAGTTTTGCAGGCATTCACATACTACTCTGTCCTCTCCATCCTACAGTAGCCGAGTTTCCACTCATCTCTTCTGTGTCGGTGCGAATAACGGATAGGCCAAAAATGACCGGATAACGGACACCGGATACCGGATAACGGATAACGGATAAACACCCAGGAAAGCACCCTTTTTATTATAGTCATCATAGCGAAACGTGATCATGACGAGACTTCTGTGAAAAAAAAGTTAGTGCAAAAGGTTATACCTTGAACAATGATAGCTGTACCTTTCGAAACAAAAACTTTATCTTGCTTACAAGACCTACCGTCGTCGCAGAGAATTTTTTGGCAAACATCTTTAGAGACAACATGAAGAAAAACAATTTTTCGAAAATTTTCAGAGGAAGGCAGGTTTTCGGCGCTTCGTCCCGGGCAGGGATGAGCGGAAGTCAAATTTGAAATTCCGGAAGTCGGAACTCGGAAGTCGGAAGCTCCAAAAATCACCGGAATATCGGAAGTACCGGAAGTCGGAAGTCGGAAGTACAGAGGGTGCAAGTACACACATGTGTATGAATGTGTATGCATATGTATGCACAGAGGTGTATGCAGCTGTTAACTTACTGGAGTTCTTGTGAAACGTTTTTTCTAATAATGTTGGGAAGTTTTGGAGATAATTAATTGAGACAATGAAAAATAGAAAAATATGTCTCTTTCTCTCCGATAGATTTTAAAAAATGAGGACATGAACAGAGTCACTGCAGCCCCCAGCTAGGTACTAAAAAGGAAACGTATGTAGTTAAATTGTTAGTGATGGCGAATAGAAACGGCCAATTCACATATTCTCACCCACTTCTTCAGCAAGTTGTCGAAAGTTGCGGAGGACAATTACAGAAGCTTCTTCATTTACAGTTACAGAGGTAAATAGCTCACTCGCTGATATCGCTGTTCGAATTCCTTACACTGACGTTTCCTTCGCAAGCTATTTTTTGAATGTCGATCTTACTCACCACATTCGCGACCTTACGCTCTCGGCATAGTGCGCCCGTGGGACACGGGGGTGGGTTCCTCGAGCACGCATTTGTGCTCGACCGGTTGAGCACGCGGTTCCACGCGTCGCACCATGTGTGCCAACCGGTTGAGCACATTGTCGCAAATGTGTGAATGGTCTTTAGAAAGACACCAGCAGTAGAACAGAAGCTAACAGCACTATGTACGCTTCCATTTTTAAGACCTCAGAAAAACCATTGCAAAAAATTCCTTTCAAGGATTGCAGTCACGCTCTGCTTGTTTACCGTATATTGTGGTACCGTGTATGAGAACAACATTCGAGGAAAAATAGACAGATAGGTACCTAAGAAAGTGTCACTTTCTTTTTTACAACTGCTGTGCAGTGCACATAGCAACGGTTTCTTGCTCAAAAACTGCGCAGAAGTCAGTGGCAATTAGTTGTGGACGCATTATTTGATAGCCAGGGAGTATGTAGGTTGAGTAGCTAGAGTTTCAGTCATTCTGCAGATCTACTGGGCAAAATTTCAAAAACAAAACTGAGTGCTAATTTTAACATCAGACGATTAAATTTAAATATATAAAATTGATGATGGAAGCAAAGAATTCACGTTGACCTGCAGCAAAGTATTCTGGGAAATTTTTTAGCACCTTCCTCCACCCTCTTCGCTTCCCCTCCACCTGTGTCTGCCACTGGTAGCAGCTCATGCGGAAAAAATGCAACTTGTTCAATGTCCATCTAAAACTTCCGAAAACTTCCGGTTTTTTTCCGCATTTTTCGGAAGTCGGAAGTCGGAAGTCGGAAGCCCGAAAAACACCGGAATATCGGAAGTTTCGGAAGTCGGAAGTCGGAATTCCGCTCATCCCTGGTCCCGGGTCAGTATGCCTTTGTACCTTTGGCCAGCTGAACTCAGTTCAAAAAAAAAAATCCCGAACCAGAGTGTTTCGAACATGTGCACTACTTTGCTTTTCGGCCAGCTGTACTAAAAATCACCGTAATCCAAACGAAGCGCACCTTCGCCACGCTCGGCGGATGACAGTGATTTTCTGCGTATATCTTTCACCAATTTGTCTGTTTCTCACTCTAGCGTCCAAAGCTATGAAGGATACAGAACTTGTTGTAGTATAACACTTGCCATCATTTATGAGTGTCTCAGCGTTGTGAGAGAACAGTCATTCCTCATGTCCGGCGTTTAGGACCTTACGACGCTTTATTGAAGAGATACATACCTTGTATCCTTCTATTTCCTTGACTACAGAGTCTGTTTCAACAGAAGCATTGAGTTCTCCTACTTTCTTTTGAGTTTATGCAATCTCATGGAGGATGAACGAAACATAATCAGATCTGATATGCCTGATTTGTTAAATGAAACTTTGTATAAATCCTGCTGTATCGGGAAAATTTCCACGAAGAAGGAACTAATGTGTCACATGAAGATTTAAGCGCTTTTAACCACTCTCACTTCTTCATTTGCGTTCAACCTGACGCCGAAATGGCAATGCGGATTTTTCGCCCAATATGCATCGTTTCTTCAAAAAAAAAAGGGATCTGTTGAGAAGCTAGATCTCCTCGACAGATAAACTCCCATTTCCTGGACGAAGAGTCAGATCAGCGCGAGATTTTGAAGAAGTTTGAGTTAGAATGGTGGGATTATAAGGTGAGAAGAAGTTCTTACCGACGTTTTTGCTTTAGTAAATGCTTCAGTGAATGATCTTTGGACTCATACTTGACTCGTACTCATTGTCTAGCCTTTGGACTTGATGAATTAAAGGACAGATATGGAAGGATCGAAGCGTATTGAAATTGTTTAGAGAGAAATTGTTTGCGCCTAAGATCGAACTGCACTGTTCTGTGGATGACTTCTCCCCCACCGCCTCTCCAGAACGTCACGCGCAGTTGAATCTGCCCATTTTGGAGGGCGGACTTTTTGAACAGCGGGATCATGAAAGTGGGGCACATCTAGGACATTGCCCTACTTTTCCTGGATGCTCTGCTAGTTACGGTGGAGCTGCCAAGAGGTCACCAGCCTGGGCTCCGTCCACTGTACAAAACTCGCCCTCACCGACAAGCATCAAGCCTCAAGATCGGATACGTGTACACTGTCGGTTAGGAGTGCAATGCACCCTCGCTATCCAACCAGTACAGTGCCCTCTTTTGTGTACGGAAAATAGAGATTATGGACCAGATCTTAAGGCTTGATGGTCGGTGAGAGCGAGATTTGTACAGTGGGCGGAGCATAGGTTCTGCTGGTGACTCTTGGCAGCTCCATTGCAATTAGCAGAGCAGCCAAGAGAAGTAGGGCAATGTCCCAGCAGTGTCCTACTTTCTTGGGACTGCTGTTCAAAAAGTCACGCACCCGCCCATTTTTGCCTTATCCGCACCGTTATCCGGTGCCAAATGCCCGGATAATGGTGCGGATAACGGACAAGGAAAAACGCCCGGATAACGGTAAAACGGACAACCGGATACGGATAATCCGCTCATCCCTGCTGTGCACCCCCAACCCCCTACCTCCTATCCAGCCCCCCACACCCAAAGTGAAGGTCCCGCCTCTGGCTTTGCTAAAAGTGAAGGTGCGGTGAGCACCATACTCAGGGTATTCCACCTATGCATGCGACCCCCGTATGGGAAATTCCCATTGGACGCTTGACCCTGATTCGGAACCTCTTTAAGGGCGGCCGCGGATTCAGTCGAGGTACCCGTCGGGAGTATAGCGTTTGGTGCGATCGAGCGCTAATTGTGTGAGGTGCGAAGATGTCGCACCTCACTCGCGCCTCCGCAACATTGACACCCGTTGCTCTCGCAGTCTGCGTTCTCTAAAGTTAGTCAAGGCAGCTGCTGAGACAACTCGGACTAACTGTCGCGGGCGACGGCTAGGTATTGCAGCCGTCCCATAGAGTACACCACTAAAGAATACGAACATGGAACAAAGTTGTTTTATATACTATGTACATAAAAGATTAATCTCCGTCAGCAAAGGGTTGCAAGACAAAATCTGAAGGAACGAAACTACCGTGAGTACTGCCTTTACTCCGCTGGCATTAACGACAACTGCGGCATCGCGCGCAATGTGTATAGTCCTTCTCAAAAAGATAGACGGATTGCGCGTCTGCACCATCGCGGCGGGGCCCGAACGAGGGATGCGGAGAGAGCATGCACTAGTGAGAGGGTCGATTCAGGTCCCACCGCGATGGTGCAGTCGCAACACTAAGAAACCGCACGCGCAATCCGTCTATCTTTTTGAGAAGGACTGTACTGCGGATCACGACAGCCATAAGTTTTTAAAGAGCCGCCCACATCGTATGATGGGCGCTACAAGTGATTTCCACAACTAGAGGCGCGAGCGAGGTGCGAAGACGGTAATGACCAGAGGTGTGCGTTAGAAAAAATTTAGATTCCGTTAATCCGTGGATTCTTTACGTTAGGCCAAAAATGGCCGTTACGCGTTAATGCGTTAATCCGTTAATTCGTTAACTCGTTAGAAGGATTCGTGGATATTTTTGTGATTTTCATCACTTGTAGCAAGCGCTCAAGTTCCCCTACTGATATTCAAAGCAAAAGAGCAGCAACTTTTTTCAGACTTCTGACACTGTGAGCTGAACACAGGTAGATGAAAGCCCTTAGAAGAGATATTTTTTTCTGTTTCACGGCCTAATTAAACATGGCAACATTCTGCCGATTGAAGAAAATTCTTGGCCATCTATAGATATATATATATAGATATATAAAACATAGCAACCCTTACGACAACTTTTTCAAAAATCTCAGCGACGCGCGCGGGCGCCAAATTCAAACGCTGAGAAGGTGTTTGTAAGTGAGCTAACGAAGAAAGGGAACTTTGAAACATTGGACATCAACCAAATTTCCCACAGATCCTAGGACACTCCTCCCCGGATAAAATCGTTTCGGATATCGATTTTTTGATCGATTTTATCGATTTTTCTCAGTTTAACTTCAAACCAGATCGAAATATGCTAGCTAGCGCAATCTACCATGCTGGTCACGAATCTGATAACCATTTGAGCAATGGTTACTGATTTATTGATTTAATTGATTTCTTGCGAGTTTTGCTTGGGACGTGGCTGAAGCACGCTCGCATAGGTTATCCACAACGCTGATCGCGAATCGGATGAGCATTTTTTTCCGCGTGTTTTGAGCATCAAACTAACAGCTCAAGTGATTTCACACGCCTATTTCCACACTCAGCAGCTAGTATAGACAAAAGCACGATTTTACACATTGGCAAAATTCCACCCAAAGAATATGAGATCAGTGGCAAACCAATAAGCTGTGGAAAAATAGTAAAGGATCTTGTTGTTTTGATTGATAGTGAGCTCAAATTTTCTGATCACATTGATGATATTGTGGGTAAAGCACTGCAGACCATGTACTTTCTATTCCGTAATATTTTTCTAAAGATCCTTCTATTTTTATACGGCTTTATAAGTCAAACGTGCTTCCTCGTTTAGAATATTGCTCTCAGATCTGGAGCCCCCACCTCAAAAAACACATTGCTAAAATAGAACGAGTACAACAGAGCTTCACTCGAATTTTGCTTCACAAGGTAAGGTATTCCCAAGTCCTAGTTACCCTCAATCTATGCCACCTTATGCGGAGCGGCTCAAGATCCTAAAGCTACAAAGTTTAAGATGCAGGAGGATAGTTACTGATCTTAATTTTGCCTTCCCAATTTTAAAGCTAGAGGTTAAACTCAAACCGAGCAAGTACTGGACATTTAAGCCAACTAGTAATAACAAATGAGAACTTTGAAGCTCACAAGCGAAACAGAGAGAAGAGAGAAGAGAGAGACTCCAAAGAACTCTCGAACGCGAAAGTTGCGATACTGAGGGTAAGGCACTAAGCCTACTCGTAGAACCCTCATATATATAGGTTTGTTACTGTAGTAGAAGAAAGCAGTTTTTCCGAGTTTTCTACGGTGAACCTGGATCATAGACCTGGTGCAATCAAGATGGCTGCCGAACTCAGACTCTCGCACTCAGCGAAAGTTGTTAGTGCGGAAATTTCTGTATGTTCCAACATTTCGGTGTGCCGAGATTTCCAAGGTGTTAACATCACTCCGCCCATATTCAAATGGTCAGCGGATGAGGACGGAATTGCGCAAAGTATTCGTCCGACTCTTCAAGTAGTTCTCAATCCATCGAAGCTCTGTCCCAATCGCACTGCCTAGAAGAAAAGAAGGGCAACCTCTGGATCTTCTTCTAAGGAACCCTAATGAACGCGGCTCGGCTGTGGCTGCCGGAGTGAAAATATGTTCTTTTCGACCTGCTTTAGTCGAATTTTTCTTTGATTCGTCGTAAAGTACGCGTCTTCAGATGAAGGATTGACTATTGTCACCTCAACTAACTCTTCACTTTCCTCATAATCGCACATCCGCTAAATCAATCGTGAGCATATTGCATTTTCACATGGACAAGGGGAAAAGAAAGGGAAAAGAACACATAACACACAATTTTGAATTTGCATATGCATTGCAAGAAGGGAGGCTAAGCAAACCATACATACACGCTTATACTTGCTCATTAGAGCACATTGTCGTGAGGTGCCTTAATACATATCATGTCTCACAATCGTCTGAATATAGGTATAACAATCTGCTCTATAATACGAGATGGTCGTGTTGATAGAAGTAAGGACGAGAAAAGCACGCATTTCTGCAGCTGTTTAGTCCATTAACGAGTTGAATTCTAACGGATTTCTGAGGTTTTTCGTTAATTCGTTACGTTAGGCCAAAAATGGCCGTTACGCGTTAATGCGTTAATTCGTTACGTTAGTAACGCACACCCCTGGTAATGACCCCTGAAGCATATCTCGAGTCTCGCGCTTATAGTTGGACCGCACCAAACGACTGCCACCCGTACCCGTGGCCCCGCGCACGCCCGCGCAGTCGCCTAAGTAGGAATATATGGGGCCTGGGTCAGCGGCCAACGTTTTGGCGGATCGTCCTTCAAAAGTGCCTGAATACTCACTGTTGTGCGTTTCAAAAGCCCTCATAAGGCGAAAATGGTGGCGATTACGAGCGCTCAATATGAGTATCATCGTACTCATAACAGTTCAGCAAAGAAAGATGTGACTAATTTGGAACACTCGTGAGCTACAAATAGTTATAAATGCTGAAAAGTGAAACAAACACACCTCAGTCCACGGTCCACCGCTTGCGATTGCTGCTGGAATTTACTGCCAACTGCCGAATACCTTCGAAATGCCAACATTACCACACACGAATGCATTGCGTGAGTTGCAAAAGCGTATTCAATCAGGCAAACGGTTGTAGGTCACTAATAACGACAGGATGAGTCCTGCTCAGCATCTACTGTAAGTCCGACAATAATGTAGGCGTGAATTTAGATGCATCCTCAGACTGCGAGTACACAGCAGGCCCCATAATCGACGCCAAGAAAGTTACTATCATAGTATCTTCCGCGGAGAACTGCTAGAGACGAGTTTGACGATATCCTTCAGATGAAAAGTACGTGAATTACAGGAACACTAAGGCAAGTCATGCCAAAACCAGCTTGTGTTGAATCAGATGCGCGTGTCGCATCTGTGCTGAGGTTTCGATTACGCATCGGAGCATCAGACGAGATAATCAACAAATACCATAATGTAAGTGTTCAAAATTGAGGTGCGACATTTTTGACTGTGTGAAGTACACGCTGCAGTGCAAATATGCTCAAAGATCCACCGATTTCAACAAATTGAAAATGAGCAGTCGGCTCAATCGTCTCATATGTAACTAAAGACAGTGAACATTTCTTTTAAAAGCCTGAATGTAGTATCATCTCACACTTCTTCAGTAGTGGTCTTTCAAGCCGATGATCGGCAAGGATAGGTGAGAGGAGGCAGAGTACTACATGAATATATTCATAATAGGTGGCGAAGAGAAAATGAAGCTGAGAAAAGAGAGTTTGCAATTTCACAATTTTTTCTATTTTTGGGGCGAAGTTTCAGGAAAACAAGGGCGCGCTCCACGGATCTGTGATATGCCTGGTAATCATCAATGACAGGTTAGTTAGAAAATGTGTGACGATTTGGGGCGGGTCGCTCACGGATCTGGCCGTTGGACGTGGAAGATCCGGAAAAATAGTAGCATGGCAGTGTTGGGTCCTCGCCGCGGCCTCTGGCGCGCGAGGTATTGATTTTTTTTTCAAATGCGACGTGGATTTCTATGTAGTAGAGGAATGTTTTCTCTATCGAACCATATACAACATTCCTACATTCGATGGCCCTTTCATCCCGCCATTTTTACCAAACATCCGGAACTTTCAACTTTTAATCGATTTTTTAGGATTGGTTGAAATCGTTTTTCAGATACGACGTGGTCTACGTACATAATCAACTCACTATGCTGCGTCTACTGGTATCGGACTCAGAGCTGGAATTTGCGTGAGGAGCTCTGCCGGCCGTTAGGTTAGCACGCTACAACGGGCGTGCTCACCTAAAGTCTCTGCATCTCCACCTCCAGTGCACTATTTACCGGGCTAGGTGCACGCTGGCAAAGCTCCTCACGCAAATTCCAGCTCCGAGTCCGATACCAGAAGACGCAGCATATTGAGCTGTTTATGTAGACCACGTCGCATCTGAAAAACGAAAAACGATAAACCTGAAAAAATCGATTAGAGGTCCAAAATCCAGGATATTTGGAAACAATGGCGGGATGAAGGAGCGATCGAATACAGGATTACTGTATACGTTTCGATAGACAAAACCTTCCTCTATTAGGAATTTCATTTGAGAAAAGTTCAATATCGCGCGCGCCGGAGGCCCGGCGCGGACCCAACCCTACCTATTCTTCCGGATTTTCCCACGCCAATATTGAGCTAGGTAGGGGATCTGTCCGGAACATCTGCATAGTTTTCAACTTATCTATTGCTGCATTTTACTAAAGATATCACAAATCTGTGGAGCGCGCCCTTGCTTTCCTGAAATTTCGTCCCAAAAATCAGAAGAAATGTAAAATTCTGGACTTCATTTCTCTGCTTCTTTTTTCATGCGCTACAAGTTTTGCAGTCTCTGTCCTGTCCATCCTACAGTAGCCGAGTTTTCACTCATCTGTTCTGTGTCCTTAGTGGCTGCGCACTCCCTAATTCCCCTCCCTTCTACCCACCCTCCCCCAGAAGTGAAGGTCCCGCCCTTGGCTTTGCTAAAAGTGAAGGTGGGGTGAGCACCATACTCAGGGTATTCCACCTATGAATGCAAGAGGAAGCATGTGGTAGTCGTAGAATTAGATGAGACAATTATGTATTGGGTTAGGGAATACGTTCGTATGCTTTTTTCAATTCAATATTTCGCGGTGATTTGGACTATGATTGACTGCATGTCAGGGACTACTTTGTAGCTCTTGTTTTCCTCTTTACAACTATCACAACCATGGTCTTCAATTCTCGTTGCACCTTCTTTTCTACTGCTTGGAAGTGGACCCTCCAATTCGAGAAGAAATGAGTACTCTGTTACCGACTACTGTCCGACTTCAATCATGGGTCAAATGTGGTTGAAGAGGATAGGGCTAGAAATGGCGTCCATAGAGAAACCCTCACTACTGAAAGGACGGCACAGAAGTGGTCTGCCATCTTTGAACAGAGCAATTTTTGCTTCGAAGTTGCCGCTCGTTCGAGACAACTCGTTTGTGGGACATACAGTCCATAAATAAAATCGGCGGACTCCCGTTCGGCGGGAAAGGTGTGCGCGTTGCGGTCGCCCTCCGATCGGCAGCCTGAGATTGTATGGAAAAACGGGTGATCTACGATATTGACCGATGTTGAGAAGCGGCGCCACGCCCAGCGGGAGTCCGCCGATTTTTTTTACAGACTATAGGTACAGTTATCCCCTTGGGTAGCTCCACATGTGAAAAAGAATCAGTACGAACGCTAACTCTCAACAACACGCACGTTTACCTAACACATTCCGTTGCAAAACCCTAAAATGCCCAAGGTGAAGTGATCGGTCGCATTAGGCATGCTCGACTTTCCTGCGCAAAATTTGACCACAAAAAAACTCGGATGTATTTAGTAAATACCTCGTGGTGTATTTAGTAAATAAATAAATAAATAAATAAATAAATAAATAAATAAATAAATAAATGTACGGCTTGGCTGCGTGACAAGGCGTACGCTGCTGGGCTGTGATTGGTCGCATCATGTGCGCGTCGCGTCTGCAGCGTTCAAACGTGCGAGCAGCGCTGGGGAGAAATAGACAGGTTTTCTGGGCTAAGGTGGGAAAGATGAATGCCATCGGAGCCGAAAAAGTGTGAGGAGATATCCACCAGTGTCATAAAGCGTCCACTTTGAACGAAGAACCCGGATTTCGGGAGCATGCGAGTGCAGCGCGGTCGCGTCGTGGCGTACGTCTTAACCGCCTCCCGTAGGGTTTCCCACTAAGCCTACTCAACTGGTATTGAGAAGTCATATACCACATAATTTAGGAAGCTCCTAATGCATTTCGTGAAGTTTGATACAAAAGTTTCGGTGGCGGGCTGCAATTTGAGTGGTCTCAAACAACGCAATTTTCCGTAAGCTTAGAGCTGAGGGACGGCCCTCTTTTTGGCAGTTTTAATAGAGAAGGAAAAGAGCTACAAAACCCATTCAAAGCGATTGATACTGCTTTTGGAAAATTGTGGTTTCTGTCCTCATGAAAAACCGCACGAACTTATTTCCCAACCCAATATATATAGGGTGGCAAGCACTAGGCGACAAGGGTGGGCGTGTCTTGGACGAGCAAATGTGCCATGATTCACTTTTTCAGGCTTGTCATATACTTCGATCAGAATAAATGTTTAGTAAGAGGGCCATGAATGCGCAAGAAAACAGTGCCTATCCATAGTTTTACACTCTAACAATATTTTTTCTGCTTTTTAAAAAAAGATCGGCAAATAACTTCATGGGCTAAGGACTATCCCCCATACCGTCTCGCACCTCCCCCAAACACTAATTTGAATGGTGTATACAATCCATTCAACAAAAAGCATCTTTAGTGACACCCTGCAAAGTGATGAGAGAGTTTTGTAGAGCTCGTCCGATACACGTCCACCTTTGTCGCCTAGTGCTACGCACCCATATACAGTGGGCGTCAATGGCGGTGACCCGTCTGCGGCCTCGCAAAGCACGCGGCGCGACCGCACCGCTCACGCTAGAATGGTCGCCGCAGTGGCTTATCTGGGTTTTCTTGATAGTTGTTCATCATATTTGATGATAACTAATCAGAAAACTAACTGACCATCAAGAAAACCCCATAATTTGATGTCCCGGAGAGGGTTCTCGCTCGAGCGGCGCGGTCGCGCCGCGTTCTCTGTTCGAGGCCGCAGACGGGTCACCGCCATTGACGCTCACTGTATATACAGTGTATCCAAAACGACGAGTCCGCCCAAGCGGCCCCCGTCACATCCAAATCATTGGTCGATATCATAAAGATAACGATGAAATGTGATACGCAGATTAGGGATGATGACGTGGAGCTCCTGCAAGCGTGGCCTCTCTGGATCCTCGACCGCGTGGGTGGACTCGTCGTTTCCGATACACGGCATGCCTGTAATTCGCACACCTCCCGTTTATAGGACATTTATCGTCAAACAGCCAGATCAATATAGAGCGTTCCAGCAGGGGCAGTAGTCCTGGACAAATTATGTACAGACAAAGACAAACTCTGAGGTTGCGACGTGATATAACAAGACGCAAAGTTCAGTTCCACTGGCGCCGTTACAGTAATCCTTTTTTTGGGCGTCAATTAAATTGAGCGGTGCGCAGACTGCACTAATACGCCGATTTCGACGGAACTGACCTACGTAATGGCGGGAATAGTGATCTACGGTGTTGCACGACATGGAGCGGCTGATCACGATCATTTTGATCTACTACGGTTACTTGCCTTGCAATATTTTAAGAATATTTTTGCATTTGTAACGCCTTGATAACAAACTTTGCAGTTCTAATTGTTCCAATTAGCTTAGAAATTGTTATGACCTATTTACGTGATTTCTATACCAACAAGTGCAAGGGGAGTGTCCAGAAGAAAATGGGAGAGAACGTGTACAAACACCTATTCTAGGTGCATTCTTACACCAAGGACCAGATACATAAATGGATTGAAGGAGGAAATTCACCCGAAGAATACTCTCTAGGAGGCTAACATTACGTATCAATGTGATATGTGTGGTACCCTACATCCGTCGAAATGGAAACTGTCGGAGAATAAAGCGGGTTTCATACAATTTTCGATGAGCGGCGCGGCGTGGCGCGAGAAGTGACTCGCGCGCGGGAAACTTCTCGCTCTGGATGTCGCGTTGGATTTGCCGCGCCTTGCCGCGCAGGGTCGCGCTCTGCAACGAACCTTTAATTTGCGTTTGTTCTCCGTGGAAGTTATTCTACTTGTACTTTACTTTGAACGCAGAAAGTGAGAATAAACAAAATAGGGAAAATACCATGCTCTGAGGCTACTTGCTGAGCGAGACAAAACTTGCCGCGCGGCAACGAATACCCCCGGCCATTCGACTCCGCGACTCGCCGCGCGAGCTCGCCGCGCGAGCTCGCAAAATGCCGCGGAGGGCCCGCGCCAGGCAAAATGTCTGCAAGCCCCCCTGCTCGCGGCACCTGCCGCGCGAGCTCGCGCTGCGTTGCCGCGCCCTATCCTTCATCATATGCATACGTTCGATACCTTGAGACGTGTCTCAGCCAACCATCACTTTCGATGGTGCCCAGACGGGGAACCTTCACCTACGACGAAGAGGGAAAGATGGGTCCGGGACGCAGTTTCGGACCAAAACAATTGAACAATAGTATGCATTGTAATTCGGGCAAAGCAGATTTACATGGAATGCGCAGTTGTGGCTTAAGTTTTCCACACAATATAGTCTAGGAAAAGCCGAAGTTCAAGCATGGCCGGCTAATGCCTTTCGAGAAATGGTTTTCACAAAGTAGGTGTGAATTTGCCACAAAATTAGGGTTTAACCGACAGTATCGCTCGCTACTTGGAGAACTAAGCCTTGCGCAGTTGTCAGACGGGTTACCAATGTCATTGAGAATTAGGTGGTAGTAAGATCACGGAAGTGCAACTGAAAATGGCTGAGAAATGCTTCAAAACGTGAAAACAGGAATATCCTGCTTATTTGAAAGAATTGAATGTTGCGCAGTTGTCGGCTCAATCCGGAATGGAATGCTGAGCAGAATGATATATAATACTAGATATTTTCGTTCATTGCTGACGGTAAACCTAGGGTGAGACAGATGCCCCGTCTGTCTCACCCTCGCGTCTGGCGCCCTCCAATATCGCGTGCTCTCTCGCTAACCCCCCTGAGCTACACGGGGCATTTGTCTCAGGCGGGCTTTTTCAGCCCAGCATGGAAGGAAGTGCCAAGTGTCATATATCATTCTACTCGGAATCTCACGGGCTCGGCAGCTGACAACTGCGCAACATCTGGTTTTTCGAAATGAAAGAGATATTCACTGAAAAAGCGTTTTCAGAAATGACCCGTTTTCAGGCCAATTTCAGACGAACTCATTTCCTGTGGTGACCACTGTATTCACAGTGACATCAGCAATTGGACAGACAACTGCGCAAGCCACAGTTCCTCAAGATTGGCGAGAAATTTTATAGGACGCAAATCCCCCGTCTAAATTTAAAAAATTAGATTTCCCCCTGGTTTTTCCATAAAATTTGCCGATCTTGGTGTCATCTTGTAGGGAATTGCATGACGAAGATCGCTGACAACTGCGCAACATACAGTTCTGTGAACCTACCGAAATATTTAGCAAAAATCGAGCTGGGACATTTTCTACGCTCAGCTGAGCGCTGGTCCCGGCACGAAAGCAGGAAGCCGGCGCAAATCTCAGCTCCGGCGTTCCAGCTCCAAAGAAACGATCTTTTATTCGTTTTCTGAGCAATATTCAAACAGTTTCGGTTGAATCCATGTTCGAAACAACTTTCACTGTCTAGTATATGTCATTGTTCATTTGGTGAACCCTTCCTCAGCACTATCGGAGCTTTGGTTTAAAAACAACCTTCACTTTTCGGCCCAGACAACCTTCACTTTTTTGACTCCTGTCTCACCCCTATCGCACGTATGATCATATGGCGCCGCGCCGCGCGGCACAACTCTGAAACCCGCTTAAAGGCAAGGTCCGGCCAAAATCTTGCCCATCCAGGTTTTTTGTTTCTTAGAGTCCACACAATGTGTGTAGCACGTATATCAAATTTGAGAGCTCGACGTGGGCTCTATCGCAAGATATGAGACCAAACGTTTGGAGCCGTAGGAAAAGACCCTCTATTTCACAAAAGATGCTCGCGTGCATAATAGACGATGTAGGGTGATGCGCATGGATACAGACACCTTAACAAACTCTTCCTGGAACCACCCTCATCAAACGGACTGCACAGTCATTTGAAAATGAATTTTTTCCTACGACGCCACAATAGACAACATCTGTGCGCGCCGTATAACGTTATATGAAAGCACGGCCGCTGCAAACGTGCAAACGGCATACCAAAACTGGTCGATGGGAACCGTTCGTTGTGGGACTTTTTCAGGGCTTTTTCGATTGATTCTGTCCGAGGCGTCGCCGTAGGTGACGAATTAAATAAAAATTGAGGAAATAAAATTTTGCCCGGACCTTGCCTTTAAGAGGGAATTTCACATAGAAGAATCTCATATCCAGTGTCCAGAATGTGAAGTGAAGCTAAGGGTATGTTTGCAAATAATTCCATGTACTATCATGACTTATAATAAAGCGCTTACTTTGTCTGTCTGTAACTCTGTAAGTGTATCTGTGTGAAACGAAATTCCCTGATTGGTCAGTGATGGTGATTGTGAGGTCAACAGTGTGATAGAGACGGGTATGGTGAGGTTCAGAGAGTGAACAGAAGCTCAAGAGGGTCTCGGAGGTGGGGAGGTCCAGAGCCACAGGTACAGCAACGTGACAGGGGTGCGTTCGAAAGTAGGCAAGCGCTCGCAGACGGGTAGAACGATGCGTTCAATGTGCGCCTGCGCCCCAAAAGTGACGAAACGCCTGGGGACGGGTCGGACGCTGTGATAAGAGTACGCCGGCGGCCAAAGTGGGCTCAGACGGGTCCGTCGCTGTGATTAGGGTACGCCG
>JARK01000557.1:10523-29034 GCA_000688135.1 Ancylostoma ceylanicum
CACTTGGCTAGCAGTTCTGAACATGTTACGGACGATGGCTCGTTTTACCGATGATGGGTGGGCCGAGGTAGCATGTATTAGTATGTTCTTTGATGAAGCCTTTCGATACCACTCAACCCTGATGGTGCTGGATTTGGATTGGACAGATTGACTTGTGTGTTCAGGAAGGCCAACCAGCCGTCTTTTGGGGTCTCCCGTGTGAAGCTGATGTGTTCGGATGATTGAGAATACTAAAACACTCATCCATTTCGGATTGTGTCGAAGTTACGATGCAGCAGTCATCTATGTAACGGCAGTACATCAGCGGCAGGCGTGCTAACACCGGTGCTTCAATTTTGCTCATGAAACAGATGGCTATTACAGGTGCTAGACGTTGACCCATGGCAAGACCTCGTATTTGTGAGAAATACTTTCCGGACCACTCAAAGATATTACAAGACAAACATTCCTTGACCAGCGTCATTACACGACTTATGCTCAGCCCATACATTTCCACTGCCCCTGCATGGCTTTCCTACATTTCTGAAACCGTTTGTAGGGCTTCACAATTTTGAACATTCGTGTATAACGAGGTCACATCGAAGGACTCCACAGTTCTGCTTAAAGTTGAAACTGCGTAATAGTTCAAGGAATTGGTTTGTGTTGGCTAAGTGAGACGGCACTTTTGGTAACAGCTGGGCTAAAATTTTCGTTAGGAACCATGAAATGCGGTCTGCAGGCCGCCTACACAACTGACAATAGGTCTGATTTTGTGAGCGTCCGGGGAGGTCTTTGCCATGTCACGTTGGGAGATTTTGTGGGTTTTGATAAGGCTATAGAAGACTGGACATTTGGGGTTATCCAGCTTGTATAGCATCCAGTATAGCTAGAGAAAACGGATATTCCCTGTGTCGAAGGCGAACACCTCACAGTGGATACTTTCACGGCCTGAAGGGGAAGAAGAAGCTCTCGCTTTGTCTACCGTTCATCTCCGATGATATCAGCACTGAAATACGACGATGTCTTGCACGAGCGCAGCTGCAGAATGATGTTACCTTGCTAAATATCCCCGATGGTAATCTCAAGAAACAGCTGGTTCGGAATAGATTGTATGACAGCGAACAGTGCATATTAAACGATTGTGNCCCCGATGGTAATCTCAAGAAACAGCTGGTTCGGAATAGATTGTATGACAGCGAACAGTGCATATTAAACGATTGTGTCGTCTGCCCTTACGGGAAGACAGGAAACTGCTCAAAAACTGGAGTAATATATCAGATAAAGTGTTTGAGCTGTGATGCGCTATATGTACATTGGAAAAACTGGTCGTATACTTAGTACACGCGTCAAGGAGCACTTGGCTAGCAAGCGCAGAAGAAGTTTGATCTCGGCGCTTGGAAGGCACAGGCAAGACGATCACGGGGGTAAGGATTTTGATGTAGCACGCACGATGCTTGCGCAAGAGACGGAGACTACTGCGAGGAAAACGATGGAAGCCTTCTGGATTTCGGTCAGAAATCCGAAAATGAACAACCGTAACGAGTGTCTAGCAATTACNATTGGAAAAACTGGTCGTATACTTAGTACACGCGTCAAGGAGCACTTGGCTAGCAAGCGCAGAAGAAGTTTGATCTCGGCGCTTGGAAGGCACAGGCAAGACGATCACAGGGGTAAGGATTTTGATGTAGCACGCACGATACTTGCGCAAGAGACGGAGATTACTGCGAGGAAAACGATGGAAGCCTTCTGGATTTCGGTCAGAAATCCGAAAATGAACAACCGTAACGAGTGTCTAGCAATTACCAATGAACTCTTGCCCTTCGGATCTTTGTGTGGTCTGCAGATGCGCATATAAACCCCCTGATCCGACAACCATCTAGGGTGCAGGGTGACACTCACTCGTCTGCAGTGAGTGTGGGCAACAGCACGCGGACATTGTTCCCGTTGACCGGTGGACTCGAAGGTTGGTCTAGTGTTCTGTTGGGGTACTTTCGTCTGTGAGTTTGGGAAAATGTCGGCATGTTAGGCAGGAGTGGACGAGACGTTTGGTGGTTCATATCGTAAATCGAATAGCACCACTTTCAGGCCTTTGACAAAGACGTTGTGTCGAAACGTTAGGCCGACACGTTAAAGAGTCCATATATCAACCTGTGAAGCAGAAGCATTAAGAAAATTACTATCTGAGAAATGCTCAGGTTCAAGGATCAGCGAACATCGAAGCTAGTTCTGTACCAGTGATTTTTTTTACTTCTTACGCATTTTTTTACTGAAGACTTGCATACGGAGTTATTTGGACTGTTGGATACAAATTGTGAACATTCTGCAGACATTACCATTTTTGAAAGCTTATTGTTAGGTATATACAGGGTGACAACAAACTCTTTGGCCAAAACTTTCACAGAAATTTTCCCTGGCAACTTCGACAAACAATTAGGTGCAATGCTGTTGGTTGTGTTGCATATGTTGCTAACAACATATCTGTGAGTATTTGACACAGTGTCAAAGCCCTTGAGTAAAATGGCAGCATCATAAAGTGAAGTAGTGCGAAGGTGCGGTTGCTCATTTCCTACAGAGCGTGGTAGAAAGTTCTATTTCTCCCATGCTCTGCTCACTTTTCGCAGAGAAACTATTGAAGCGCTTCAGATTTATTCAAAATTGAGCATCTCCTAGGCCTTCTGAACTATAGTATTGGCTAAGATAATTTTTAAAGAAATTATTCAAAATGTTAACATTTCATCTCATTAGTTGGTGTAACCCTCTGGTGAACAAGAGGACCGGCATGAAAAATATTGGGAATGCCGAAAGTGTCCTCTATATTCCACCAAAAGTACAGGTTTCTGCGGCAAAGATATCGGCAGCTGGAGTGTATTTAGTCCTGAAAGTGGTGTGCTCGTCATCAGCGTGGCCGCCGGATGAGCACTGCCATGATTTCTTGCCAGAAAATTCTGTTAGAGAACGCCTTGAAAGGCAATGATTTCTCGAGAATCACCATAAGTGAAGGCAGTTTTATTGCTAGCAATATTTCCTATTGTAATCCTTCTTTGGAGCGAAAACCACAAATTGTTCATCTGTTGCAGTTTTCGCGAGACACAGAGGTGAAGTCAGTGCTCAAAGTATCGATGGGGGAATCCTTGATAGCGTTTTTTTGCCATGTCCCAATCGCACATTATATGCATGAAAGGGACCTTTTAAAGCAACTTTGTAACTGCTTTTGAAGAAAAAATCATAAGACATTGGTTGTGAGGTCACTTTGGTGACTATGACACAATCACGAAATATTCCTCATACTCCTTGATACCAACATATCCGGATATACCTGTATATTTGCTTTATAGCACACTCCTTTACCTTGCTTCTATAAAATTATGGGACTTATAGGTGAAACCCTGTGAGAGTTGTAGGGTTGGATTTATCCTAACGAGGTGCGGCCTTTATGTTACGCGGCTGGTGAGGGTTTTGAGGCCTACATCGGGAAGGCTGGAGGTTTGCTCAAAATATTAATAGTGGTTTTTGGAGCTCATGCATTGGGTAAATTCATACTAAATTTTGGTTACCTTGTCTAACCTACAAGAATTTTTATGAGTTGCAAAGTATGGCCAAAGAATTAGTTGTCACCCTGTAATTATGTAGAGGTGGAAACTGCACGAATGTACATGTTGGACAGACGAAAGTCATAATTTTGTATTCGTAGTGACGTTCAGCAAGAGCGTAGGACACATTCGAGATGGAGAAATATCCCTTTTCGAAATGCCACGGACATGTGGTATACTTCCTTCGCAAGTCTAGATTTCATATTCTCTCTATTTCATTAGCTGATAAATCTGACAAACAAAAAAGTGAGCTTTGTATGAAGAACAGAAACTTAGAGCAACCAGCAGTCACACCAACATCAAGCATAGGCAACTGCTCCAATTTTTATCCAGCACTTATGAAGAGGTTGAGATAATCGAACCGTGTCTGTATACACCCCTGTATACGTTCCATGAAGACTATTTCAGGTGTTGCTTTCTCTGTGTTGGACGCGGTTTATCTTTCAACAGTGTTTGATAGAGCTACCAACTTTTCGAATATGATTGATTTCGACAGAGAAATGTACTATGTAACAGAGCTGGTTAGTATTACCATAGATATAACTCCATTTTTGTTCAAGAATCTTAAACTGATGAAAATGATGACAACATTCATTTCACTTAGCCTGATGAGTTCATGCTAGCCAAATTTCGCTTGGTAATTGACTGGCAAATACTGGAAATAAAAGCTAAAAGGAAAAGCTAGTCCACAATTGCTATAAGGCTGTATGACGCTTTCGGGATTTGTTTATGTTCGTACTTTCGTTGCACTTGATGAGATTTCTATCCTGAAAACGTCTCGAATATTACAATGCTCCCGTTTTTTCCTGTGTATTCCTTCCACTGCATAACCAAAACGCTCCTCCAAATTTGCACCAAAAAGAGAAAAACACGTTCTACCAGCCTCCCATCATTCTGTCGATTTCGAAAACCGTTTCAGCTACGCATGTGCTCACACAAAGGACTGCGGATAGTTTATAAAGAATCTACGAGAAAACTCGGAAGAAAAGCAATGTGCCTTCGCTGTAGAAGATCAAAGAAGTACTGCTAGCTATAACTCTTAATAAGTTCTAGTTGTTTGTTTTAGGGATTCTACTTCTCCTACTATAAAATAATTGTCAATGCGCCATCTTTCTCATAAGGACTCAAGCAAATAACGAATGACAACATGACCGAATATGGAAATACGATCAACACGCTGAAGAGGTTCAACTTGTACCCTGAGGTTGTCGATGTGCACTTTTTAATGACCAGGCGTTGAAGTGGACATGCTCCTGAAAAGATTTACTTGTTCGCTCTTCATAATGTTTTCTCTTCAGTAGATTTAATAGGATCTTCAGTGACCATGATAGGCACATTTTCATATTGTTATCCGGATGGATCCGAGGTTGCCTTCGATAAATTTGATCCAAGCGATTCCGCGTTGAAAAACATACTTTTGCTTTTTACAGCAGGAATTCTACAGAAGCGTAACTTACTATCTTTAACCGAATTACACTGCACTCTACTATAAAAATCCTCAAAACTTATGAATCTTATCTGACTAAGATAAGACAATCTCTCTAATAATAATAAAGCGCTAGGCCATATTGCGAAACACTGTCTGTCTGTAGCCGGGTGACTCATCGCCGCTGGGAAACCGATGGAATGCGGGTTTTTTGCGTTCTCTAATAGAATATTAGGTTCTAAGTGATTGAATCAATCAAAAAAAGAAGGAATAGGACGACTGAAGGTTGTCTCCACTGATCTGTCAGGGGAATCTCGGAGTTTGCCGATTTTATCAGTAAAGTTTCGCAATTTATCGGAAATTAAGAGTAATGAGTTCGCAAGACTTGCGTTTCCTGCTTGAATTAAGGCATTTTGACGTCTGGGAAAATGGAAATCAAGAGACCAGAGCCTTTAGATTTGCAAACGTCTCCGAATCACAAGTATTTCTTATTCCAAAAAAGATTTAGTTCCGTACATCAGAATTTATTCAGCATTTTAGCCATCAAACACAGCTTATCGGACCAAAAACCGAACTAGACTTGGGTCAGGTTTCCTGAGTATCCATAAAACGGAAAAAAGAGTATGAGTAACTACAGCTTCTGTGGTGTGAGTTTGTAGCGAAAAAAAAATCGAAGGACAGCCACCGCTTCTCCACAATGGCACAGAAACTCTTAGCTTACGTCGTTAGATTTATATTTTGTGAAGTGCTACGTGAAAGGAATGGAAGGATCAAGACTCAGGAAACTCTTAACTGTTCATGTTGTTTATAAGTTCTATTCCAAGACTCATCTTCTCGCACGCAAAACCAATCAAGACCGATCTAGGGTCAAAAACAAAAATACGCTATTTAAAACCCAGGAAGCGTTCTAATCCGTTAGACAATAACACAATGCGGGCATAATCTTGCTAAATTTCTTTCCTGAGGCTCTCACGAACTCTGTGGTTGTTCTCCTGAGCAACTATATGTACATATATGCAAAGATTCACAGCGATATCGAGAAACAGCTCTTATTCGAGGGTCATTCAACAGAAAGAGGATGGAACAATCCTTGGGTGTAAAGCTTTGGCAAAACTCCAGAAAGATTATAACTTCTGGGTAACCCTAGAGCATATTAGGGTTCAGCATTGAAAACTGGAGCACGCATTGTCTTAACAAATAGGAGGAAAGAGAACATTCATCTGGAAAAAAATTAGTTTGCCACCGGAGAGACCACATCTCCAAACTCCGTCGTGCTCTCACCGCTACTAAAGCGGATCTATGACGACTAATGTCCGCCACAATCAAAAGAAAAACCTTACGGAGATTCGTAGGAAGTCATTGTCATCCGCGAAGCGCGGCGAAGCTGCGCTTCGTGTGGATGACAATGAGTTTCTTCCGAGTTCAACTTGCCAAAGGTAAAGTGGCTTACGGGTCCGAGGCAGAGCGCCGCGAAGCGGCGCTCTGGCTCGGTCTTTTTAATAAAGCGTCGTAAGTCCGAAAACACCAGACGTAGGGGGGCTTCTAACGTGGCGGCACTCATAGACAATGGTAGCCCTGATGCTCAGACTGTGAGGCGACTGGCCGATTTTTAGGGACTCAGACACGTTCTCGTTTCAGAATACGCATCCTATTACATTCCTCTATGCACGCGATAGTTGTTTCGTCATCGTCTTCAATGGCTGAATAACGAATACAGTTTCCAATGATGAGGTCGAGAAAATTAGACAGTACTTTCAGTGTTTCGCGGCGGGACCCGCACCTTCGGCCAGCAGTCTCGCAGCCAACGGGTGAGAGTGTTCATAGAGTTTTCATACTGTGCAATATATGGGGCAGTATAACACCCCTGGAACTCATTCGCACCGCTTAACGCTCTTCGATGGCCCCGCAACGGTGCGGTCGTTCGCAACCTCCTACGCCCTCCATGATGGCCGCGCGGTAGTGGTACGGTCGCCGACGCAGTCCACGCTGGCCGCGCTGTAGCGGTGCGGTCGTCCGCGCTATCCACGGTGCCCCGCGGCAGCGGTGCGGTCGTAGAATAGGGATGGGTCCACCGTGGCCCAGTAGTGTGGGAAACGACAGAAAACGGATCCGACGACGGAGGATGGGTCCGCCGTGGCGCAGTAGTAAGGAAAACGCCAACATACGGGTCCGGCGGTGGAGGATTGAGGAATACGTCTACTATTGGAGGAGTGAGCAAAGCGCCAGAATACGGGTACACCGAATGTATATGGGTCCACCATGCCCCATTAGCGAGGAAAACGCCGGAGTACCGATCCCCCTTGGCCAGACAGTGGCGGAAACGACAGGATACAGGTCCGCTTTAGCCAAGCAGTGGTGAAAATGACAGGGTACGGGTCCGCCTTGGCTCAGTAATAAGGAAAACGACAGGATACCGGACCGCTCTGGCCAAGCAGTTTTGAAAAGGATAGTATAGATGTCACCCTTGGCCAAGCAGATGGTGAAATGCCAGGACAAGGTTCCGCCTTGGCCACGCAGTGGGGAAAACGCCAGAATACGGATCAGCGATAGAGGTTGGCTGCACTTTTGTTGCGAACGCATCCTCATTTATGTCTCAATCGAAAATCTCTACTTCATCTGAAATACCCATTCAAACCCTTATCATTTCCAGTGCCCATACAGCAATCTCAATTTGAGTGACGCCGTGTCATTGTTCGCAGTGTGCCGGTTACAGTGAATAATTCACAGCTGCTAGAGTCCTTTGGAGGACTTTCCCACGCAGATCTGGGTGTAACTGCCGCCCATGGCGGGCTAGGAAGAAGAAGTGCAGCAACAAAAAACGTTAGAATATTGATGCATTGGAAAGTAACTTTACATGTTGATGTGTGATGAAAACTTGTCAAGCAAGACTAGCATTATAAGAAGACTGGAAGGCCGCCGTTAGCACTGCGGCAAGATTGGTAGAGAATTATGATGAGACTTCTGTATTCGAGCTCAGTTAATGAGTTTCGCTCTTTTGTTGATTTTCTGTAGACTTCTTGAGTTAAAGCTTCTTCATGAAGCTTCCTCAAGTGGCTGCTTTACCCGAGTTCCTAGCGTAACGAAGGGGCTCTAGTACCATTTATTGATGATTACTTGAACTAATAATACTACTAACAATTAATTCCTACCATAAGTAGTGTCTGTAGAGGTATTGTAAGTATCGATATCGCCATCCACTTCGCAGACCTGAGAGCCCACTGCAGCGCAAAGGTCGCTGCAGTGACCATCTTGCGCTGGTCGCATCACTGTTCACCACCGTGTCCGCAAAGTGGTCAGGTCGTTTAAGACTTAAAGTTTAACGCTTAACGCTTTCAACGCTCAATATGTTTACAAAACATGTTAGAACGAATAGTATGTCTTATGTAAAAACAAAGCTTCAAAGCGCGTGTAGTAGCATGAAAGCTTTCCATTGCTATATATGTATAACCTTATAACCATGTGACGTCCTTTTCTCTAGGTGATCCTTTCTTTCGCCTATCGACAATTTAAAGCATTAACGAACGTTTTCGGGTGGAACCTAGAGCGATGTTGGATGGAGAACAGGGAAGAAATGGTGAAGATTTGTGGAGGTTGGTCGAGGGTTAATTCAGTGAGTGGGAAGAAATTCAGGAGCGCAGATGAACTACTACGGAATAATGTTGACAGCTTTACTTAATTTATTAGTTGCGTCAATAGCACTGTAATAAGGAAAAGTCACTACAGTGTTTTGCTGTTATTATGAATACAATTTTTCTCCATGACGACTCTGAGACTCACTGGGCAGAAGAATGATAGCTGTCCAAACATACTGAAAGTTCGAAAATTTAAGGGAAAACGCAAAACCGTTGCATTTTGTTCTTGTGGATTTTTTCTTCATTTCAGGAATAGGAAATTGGCATTATTTCTACATCAATCATGCCTTTGCATTGTCTGGTACCACTGCTGGGTGGATCTTCTTGTTGGGCGTTCTTTTGAGGTAAGTGGCATGTATCCCTGAGGGTTGATGATGCGCTCCATTCATGAAGTACTGGACATACATATATGTATATGTGGAGTCAATCTACATGTTGTATCGTGCTATACTGGAACCTAATTCAGTGTATATGTAGCAGCTGCTTTGTGTGCTGTAAACGGACTCCTGTAAACGATTATTTATTGGCTAGCTTTCGATGCTCTAACACCTACGTCAGGACTGCAATATAGTTAAAGATGTCTACTAACATTTATGTTAACAGTGGCACTATGGAGTGTGGGCTAGTAAACTGACCAGGCAACAAGTAGGACAAACAGAACAACGCAAAGTCCTATGGCGAATGAGAGCTATAGAGAAAGCGACATAAGCGACTGAATTGCAATCACGACGGCTCTGCGTGATAAGACTTACATTATCCATAGGCTCATCCTCGTTGTTTATTTTGCGCATGAAACGCTTCATCGCAACAGCTTGAAGTCAATTCCTATCGAAAGGGTTTCCTAGTGAGCGGTGCAGAACTGTAATTTTGAGTCCAGGCGGACCTTCTCTCGTGTGTTGTGAGGTTCAATGGTGCGAGAAACTTTTTGATTAGCATGCTGGATTTGTCAATGCTCGTAGATGTTCGTCGATGCGGGCGTGGAGAGATCTTGCTGCCTCTTCAGTGATTCTGATCGCATCATTAGCTTGCATACGGTTCCTCGCAACTGACAGAGTTTACTTTCTGTTTGATACGTGCAGCTGTTTCGACCACATTTTTCTTCATATATCCGCGAAGACGCTAGCAAGTTTCTGAAACTGGGTGGGGATCGGAAAATCAGTGCTATAGGTAGACCGGATGATCTCACCATTCAATTAACTTCCTACGATATTACAGATCACGGAGGATATGAATTTCTAACAAACAGTTAAATGATACGGACTGATGTAACAAAGCTAGAGGACACAAGAAATCCTATGAAGCATTCAGAATCAATGCCCGAGGTATTTTGCCTGCCATCGACTGAGCAACCCCTTCACTAAACAAAACAAAAACTTCTCAAAACCTGAGTGAGCGCAGACGCTGAGTCGATATTTCCATGAGCAACCTCAATAAGTATATACGAGGGCGGTATGAAAAGTTTCCGGAATGACAATGAAAACTAAACGAATGCAATTCAACCAATATTTTATTTTTCAACATAATCCCCTTGAAGTTCAATGCACTTGTTCCAACGTTTCTCCAGCTTCTCGATTCCCTCCCGGAAGTGACCTTCTTCAAGATCTTCGAAATACCCGTCCATAGCTTCGATCACTCCCTCGTTGGATCGGAATCTTCTTCCAGCTAGGAATTTTTTCAGGTGCTAACTTCAATCGGTCCAAGAGTGTTGCGTAATATTGGCCCGTAAGAGTTTTGCCATGTTCAAGGTAATCGATCAGCAAAACTCCTTTCACATCCCAGAAAACTGATGCCATCACCTTACCAGCCGGGTGAATGGTCCTTGCCTTCTTCGGGACCGATTCACCGTCTCCATTCCACTGTTTAGACTGCCTTTTCGACTCGGGCGTGTACTGATGAATCCAAGTTTCATCCATAGTCATAAATCTCCTTTTGAATTCTTTCGGATTCTATTTAAAAATTTCCAAACACTCGGTTGATTTTCAGAACCGGATGCTTTTTTGCTCAGGATTGAGTAAATGCGGCACCCATCTTGCGGCGAGTTTTTTTTCAGGCCTAATTCATTGTGCAGAACAAGAAACACTCTCTCAAGAGAAATGCCCAGAGCCTCCTCGACTTCACACACTTTTATACGACGATCGTCCAACACCATATTCTGGACATTGTCCAGAATATCTGAAGTAGTAGCCGTTTTCGGGCGTCCTGTACGCGGTTCGTCTCCAATTTGCTTACGGCCACGCATGAATTCCGAAACCCAGAAACTCACGGTGAAAAATGAAGGTGAAGAATCTCCGAGCACGATTTGATTTCTGTTACGGTTGTTCCCTCCAGATAGAAAAGTTTGATGACCGTGCGAACTTCGTGCTTGTCCATAACTGAGTAGAGTCTAGGTTGCTTCACGCGGCCGAATTGTCAGGAACAGGCTTTTCATCAGATTGACTTGATATTTCTAGTCAAGTCTTGTAATGATTTGGCCAACAAAATGGCTTCAAAAATTTCAGACAAGAACTGTCCTTTTCTGGTCATTCCGGAAGCTTTTCAAACCGCCCACGTATTCAAAAGGAAACACTTGAAGACATTTCAAGGCCACTGCCTTATCACCCGTCTGGTCATCCTCCTCCGCAACATCGGCCCAGAAAATCCGCACTAAATTGACGCTGAGTGTTTCCAAATCGACCAGTTCCTGCACATGTCAGCGTTCGAGACCGCACACTCTATACCATCCTCGCGATCAAGTGATTTTGTTAGGCATAGCAAGAATAGCATGTGGAGTCAGAAGCAATTCTCGTGATTGCTCCTCAGCCCAGATACTTTGTGTCATTTTCTCCTTCTAGGACGAAAAGTCCAAGAACGTCGACGGCTACATATTTGGGCTAGCCAATGTTTTAAGTCGTGGAGCAGCGACATATTCTAAAGCAGTCACCATTCGCGTGAGGTGGGACTTAAAGGATCACTTAAACAGATTCTGGACAATTTTCAGAATGAGTCGCTGCTATGTCGCTTTCAAAAAAATTTCCGTCAATCATTCTAGCGCTGATACCTTCTTCTCATAAGAAACGTCCTGAAGTTATTTCCTATAGAAGACCTAATACTCCAACCTTCGCATCCAGATGAGAAAAACAACTGTTTTCCTTCGTGTACTATTCCTGTAATATTGGGTTGGGCAATAAGTTCGTGCGGTTTTTTAGGGGCAGTAGAAGTACTGCTCTTCACGAGCAACATGAATCGCAATAGGTCATCTATGTAGCACCTTCCCTCCACTATTAAAGCTATCAGAGATGGAGAAGCTCCCCGGTCCCCTTTCCATGAAAAGCCACATTGTTTGGGAGGACCCAATTTGGGACTTTCAACTGCAACTTCTCCATGGAACTCTAAAAACTGCCCAAGAAAGTGACCAAAATAAGTGGTTAGGGACCGCTACAGGCTCGTAGTAGTTGCATGAGTTATTCTACTTTTGATTCTAGCATCTCAATTACCGTTTTGGTGGAATTTGCCCGGAGGAGACGCGCCTTCAAAACGTGAGACATCACTTGTACTGAGCCCTGCGAAGTTTTTCCGCGAACTGAATCAGTTAATCTCAGTTGTCGCCAGAATTTACCATTCTTAGTGGTTCTTCTTTTTGGTGGTTTTGGGAAAACCTGGTGCGTAAACGTCTCACTGTTTTTCAAACTTCACTTTTGGAAGGGGGAAAATCTCTGGGCTAAAATTAACTTCTCTGAGGCGGGCAACCATTTTTGCGCCGCCATTTCAATAGTAATGGGTTCTCTTTACATGCCTTTGACATCTGTTGTGTTTTGAGTTGCATGCGATTCAGGATAGAAGTAAAACAGTATGAGTGGTCAGAGGTTGTCGTACTAGTTGAAATGGTGCCTCACACTCCAGGCGAAAGAAAATGAGGTGTGACGAAAACTAAGGGAATCGGTCAGAATATTTGGAAAGAGTGAACAAAGGGCTACAAAATGATTACCGATACGTAATCAAACAGAGCTTAGTTCCCAGTAAAGAATTAAGGTGAAAAAAACCGCACGAACTTATTGCCCAACCCAATATATTAGGTTGAGGAATTATAAATGTCTGTTGAATTCGTGCTCATATCTCTCAGCCGCATTTGGATTTTTGAGGGTGATTGTGTGTTCATTTCAAAGAGCGATCTATCACGCGTCCAATGATACAAGAATTGCTTAGGTTCCTTCAACTTCCAATTTTTAAATAAATTCGGAAGGTGACAGATCAGAAATGTGGAATTTTTTCTTGCATGGTGTGCAAACTTTTACAAGGCATATCACCGGTAGAACTGCACCACACTTCATGTAATTCCGTTAGAGAAAGTTCGTTTTGCCTCTCAGCCACAACCGCGCAGAAAACGACTTCTTAAAAATACCTCAAGCTTGGGTAACTGAACCGTAATTCATTGTGTTAATCAGTTTTTCGGCTGCATCTATTTCCAAAATTGGATTTTGGTGTCCCTCAAATAACCGCCTCATAGCCAAGGCTTGACACTACAAAAGTGTTACTTGCACCCGTGCACCCACCGTTCCTTGGAGGCGAAACACATCAAAAAGATTGAGGGAACCAGAATTTGGATGGGTTGACATTTTGACCCGCAGCCAACCGAACTCTCTAACTAGGGTTTTGGTTTCTTGTGTGGAAGAAGGAGAAGAGTCACTGATAAGGGTAAAAAGTGTCTCTTGGATGGCGCTCTTGAACCTTTGTCTTAACACATTTTTTTGCTGCTCCTGAAACAGACGTTTATAATTCCTCAACCTAATATTTAAGACAAGATCATTGTTTACCTCCAGTGTCACACATCTTTTCATTCTCTTTCATTCACTCGTTAGGTTTTTTGTTACCTAGTCTTTGAGCATAAACAATAATAAGACCCGATCAAGATCAGAGTTTCCAAATAGATTTGACTGGGCCGCCGGAACAGTCGATTCAAAAAATACTTGCCTCACGTAGCACCGCCTTTTGATCCGCGCCACGTCACCTATGCAGTATCATACGTGATGCGGCGCGGCTCAGCTGACGGGCGGTTCAGCGTGAGGCAAAGATGTTTTAGATAGACTGTACATTTATTTTCTGAATTTCTCGCAATTTGCTGCTCATAGGTTCACAGGGACGTGTCTGGTGAGGTTTTCGACTGCGCTGAACACGCAGTTCCCAATAAAGATATTGTTCCCAAATATTTTTACCATTAGGTAGTCGCGAAAGTTTCCCGCCACTTATTTTCGTGCATTATCTAATTTTTCAGGATTGTTGTGGAACTTTCTATCCAAAACATTTATATAGGTTGGTCAATCGCCTACCCATACCCAATTTGTCCTACTATTGTTAACACATTCGGAGACAGGCCTCGACTATTCGAATACCGAATATTCGAGTCTCTCGCAAACATTCGAACGAATGAATAATATCCAAACTGGGAATTTTGAAAGTATTCGAATGCGAGCAGTCGAATATCACGCTCTTCGAATATTCGACTATTCGAATATTCGAATAACCGAATAATCGAATGAGTGTTTTCCTCAAAGCGTTAGGCCTGCGTGGATGTTCTGTTTGATTTCCAAAGATTTTGGTTCCCTTCTCATTTGCATTTTCTTCCGTATTGAGGAATTGGTAAAGGCAGAGGCACTTCAGTGCTGCGAAGGCGGGTGGGCTTGCCCTTAATAGGAACCATGAAGACCGAAAAAGACGTAGCCAATCTCACTTTTCTCTGTTTTGAATGATTTTACCGCAACATTAAAGGCAGTGTGTCAGCTCGTCACAACCCGCCTTCACCTGAACATATTCGGGCTGCTGAGCACATTGATGTACTCCAAATTTCGAAAAGACGTCGAAAACCCCGAAAAATACGGGTTTCTTTGGCCAAGAATTTCAAAATTCGCGGCCAGTTGTACGAGAGGCTTCATTCCGCAATGGAAGCTTACTGAGGGTACGGCATGGCTTTCCAACACGAAGATACTTGTTCTGTCTATAACAGCTGCTGCTGAGGAGATCATTTCGATAAACATTCTCAATTTCTCGCCGCTTCCTCCTTGTTTGCGGTCAGGGAAACTCGTCTATGTCAAGATTACATTTTGCCTCAAAAGTAGGGGTTTTTGACCGTTTTTTCGGATTTCAAGTACATCGTTGGAACCAGCGCGTCGCTAAGAATTGGATTCTGTTGACATCTCGATATTCAAAACGACCTGATACACTGCCATTGAAAACAACACGCTGAGAAAAGTGAGCATTGCATATGGCCTACCGATCCCACTGCTCAACAATGGTATAACTCAATTTTCTTCACTGGCGAGACATAGACAAACATATTTCCTTCGGTTTGATCGCTATTTCTAGAATTTTTGCCATGTTATTCACTCCGAGCACCTTCTCCTAATAGATTCCTCAAAAAGGTCCAAAACATTATGCTTTCTCCGAAAATTCGCCAATGTTGTGGACAAAGCAGGTCCTCAGTGCAATCCTCATCTTAATCAGCAACTCAACCTTAGAGCTTTCAAGATTGTAGTAGCTATTCACTGACATCACGTGCCAATTCTGCTAGCAATACTATTAGGTTGACGCAATCCAAATGATATTGTTTTTCTCAAGCGCATTTAATTTTATTTGGACAAAGTGTAGCGTCTACTTAACTTGCAGAAGGTTTTGTTGTGCGAGAAAAAAAATTACCAAAAATAACTACATACAGACGGGATATCCTTATTCTTGCCCTAGCAATTTCATGAGTTAGGGTGCACGGCATCAAGGGCTTGCTCATACGCGAATGTCCCTGCAAACCCAAGGGGTTTTATGATTTTTCAGAGTTACCGTCCAATAAAGTTGTGTAAAAAAGGCTCTAGACAAAGAAGTGTTACATCTTTTGCATCAATCTAATACTGTAGTGTAGTGGTCGTTAAATCCTGTCCATAGCCGAGTGCAGATGTCGTGAATAAATTTTAAAAAACGCCTACGAGTGAACAAATTGCGAGAATTTCGCATGAAGAAAGCCATGCTCCATAATATTGGGGTTTCTTATATCAATTCCCCTTTACTTATCTACAATGTCTGTCCCAGCATAGTTATCATCAAAGCCTCCTAGCTTGGAAGAGTCGTCTGCCCTTTTTGTGTCTTGAACTGCCCTCGAATATCGAATATGAGCTTCGAATATTCGAATATTTTCGAATAATGCCTCCTGTCGAAAATTCGAATTCGAATATATTCGAATATGGGGACCTTCTCGGATGTTCGACCATTCAAATATTCGAATATTCGAATTTTTCGAATATTTATTCGAATACGAATATTCGGTTATATATGTCCTACCATTCCGTTGCGATAATGACAGAAAAATATTTTCGTTGACTACAAACATGTTCTGCTGTTTTTCCTTTGAGAATACAGGAAACACAGCAATGCAAGCGATACTCCAACAAGCATATGTCATACAGTATATCTCTACCAGGGTAAAGCACGGGTGCGACAGTTCAAATTACCCTTACGTATTTAGGCAAGTAGGAATGTACATATAAGCAAACGGGGGTTCGTATGTTTGAGTAATTTTCTGCTGGGAATTTCCTTCTACAAAAGAGTAACATATATATTTTCACTCTACAATACATCTATTTTCACTATACAATAGTTTCATATATCATCTTCTCATACCACCATATCATATCAGCTTCTACCAAGATGAACGATGAGAAATAGAAAGCCTCCCAATAATGTCATCCATCTCATGTACACCTTGAAATCATCACTGCTCAGTGCTCCTTCATACCCCATCACAACACTATACTGTGAAAGAAGCTATAACGAGCATCAAGGAAGGCGTCTAGTATCGTTTTCGCTCCTTTCAAGCTTCCATAAGCTTTTTCTTAGGTCAAACTGCGTCTTTCCAAACTTTCCTTAGTAGCGGCTTTGTACTCATGGACAGCAAATGTTCACTTTCACGCGAAAGGGGACAAAAATTAGGCTATAGCTCACGATATGGCCAATACTGCTGTGCCTTGTACTCTGTCGCGCTCCAATGCTACGCGGGGCGGCGGCGAGTCTGATTACTGTGGCCTCCACCACAGAGCAGGTGCGGAGAGGGTGCGTGTGTCGCACCCTTATCGCACCTGCCCCTCAGGAATTCTGAAAACCGAAGTTTACGCCGATTTGCCGCCAAGATTTCGTCAAGTATACTCGATGGCAATCCCGCGTCAACTTCATGCCATCCAAACTGATGTTAACATGGGATTCGCATGGAATTGACATCGGATTGGCATCGGATTGACATCATCTCGTGAGCCCCGCCCCTGCATGAAGTTGACATCGGATTTCCATGGGATTGACATCACTTAACATGTTTTGACAGAACAAGCCCATGTATGATGTTGACGGGATTTACATGGATTGCTTAGGCACGATGCTGAACCGTCCAAACCCTTTATTCTAACCCTATATTCTTCAAGTACAGTACAATTAACAACAAGCATTTATTATCATACCAGGAACAAGTAAATCAAAACAACAACAACAACAACTGTAGAAACCAAAAAGAGGTACACTGAACGGGTAAATATCACCCCAAGGAATGCAGTATCCGCAATTAGTCCTGATGCAGGAACTAGTTCGTTGAGCATATCCCCCTGAGATTGTTTGGCATCTGCATGGTTTGTGCATTGTGCAATACTACAGTGGCGATTTGTGCGGGCTGAAACGGAAGCGAGATAGAGCAAGTTATGAAATTGAAACTGAGTTAAAACCATCACCAGTGCAACTAATTTGTATCCACCTGTCGCTAGCATTCTATGTGATGCTGTGTTAGTAGCAATTCTCTTCTCGCTCACTGCCTTGGTTCTTGCACATGACCATGGGCGGGAATTTTAAGCTGCGTTCTGGAGGGAATAATCGTTTAAAGGCAGCACCAGCCGAAATTCTCGACTCAGAGCTAAGGTGGTAAAATAGAGAGTGAGCACATCAGAAATGTGAGAAAGTGACCTAACTGCAGAGAAACAAGAATCGCTGTCGCGGACTCGCTGAGTTTTCAACGGCTGGACGCGCCAGCTCACGCTATCGCGGTGGATGATCTGGCGCAGTTTTATTCCTGCCTATGAGCTTGAAGGCACAGTCCCACCACAGGATCGTTGTAGAGAATTCCGCATCAGATGAATCTCCAGTGACTGCTGATCAGAATGGTATAAGTTATTCCGTTCAAAACCACCAAAAACCTCTAATTTGATACCCGACTTTGAAGGAGCCATTTGGCGGGGTTGGGGGACGGGGCCTAACCTCCTTTCGATTAATTCACTCCCACTCGCCACTTTCTGAGGACAATCTTACTCATCGAAAGAGTTCCTCATCCACTCCCTAATAAAACGGAAAAATGCGTTCCTTATGCTGATTCACCGATTTTTTCAACTTTTGCCTAGGCATCAATCAAGACATGCGTAAAAGGTTTTTTTTCAATACGCTCAACACCTCAGACATTCGCCGAATTGGAGCCGCATGTCGTTGAGTCTTGGATTGTTAAAATGGGCTGGGTTGGGGTGCTATTCAAATTGCTGTTCGGCTGCTGCTTGAAAAGTGAATATCAATCTAACGGCGACCGAATAGCAGCCGAACAGCAAATACATAGAATGATACAGCAACTCAGCACACTTTAGCAACCCAAGCCTCAATAACATGAGGCTTCAATTCGACTAAAGATTGAGACGATGTTAATCATTTAGCATGAAAATGCCGAGATGATGATGGATGAACTGTTTTAAAACGGTCTTTTATCTCCCCCCACTGGCTTGTATCCAGGATGTGTGAGTACATGATAGCCTGGCCTCTGAGCATTTACGCCATAGCAATGCCAGGGCGTAGCGGTTCGCCGTTGTCCAAGCAGCAGCGAAAATGTACGGGCTACTGATTCAAGGAAT
>JARK01000558.1:0-18419 GCA_000688135.1 Ancylostoma ceylanicum
TATCGATACGGACAAAATATTCGTCCCACCTTTTCAGTATCGGCTGGAGCCAAGAAGGAGCCTCATCTGATGTTGGCTTCTTCGGTGGCATCGTGCAGGTGGTCAATACAGTGAATAGAGTGCAACCGGTCGCTGTGGCTAGGGGTGGCGGGAATGTGGATGTGTACAACATGGAAATCTTCGAACAGGACGTGTTATTTCCGGGAAAAACGGAAAATTCTGGGTTCTCGAAGGATGTAAGGGGGAAACATGGATGAAACGTGTATAATTTCGCAATCCAAGCCGTGAATCATCCAGAAAATCAAGAGTTGAAAGGAAATTTCCCTTGCACTGCCCCAATACAGCTTAGTAATGGGCAGATTCCGTGTTTTTGGTCAGGTGAGGGATGCAATTGACAGCGTAACTTAACAATAAGTTGATGAGAGAGGAATGACACATTTGCAAAGTTTTTCCCTTCATACCACTACCAGTATCTGGACAAGCACAAAAATCACAACAGCATGGAGTTTTGACGTTTTCACTGCTGACAACAGACTGCTTAGCAGAAGTTCTGTGTAACTGCGTTCAAAAAGATATTATTTTCAACTTGAACATGGTATAATTTATTTTCGAAGCGCTTACTACCTATGCAGCTTCGCAGAAAATCACTGTCATCCGCGAAGCGCGGCGAAGCTTTTTTTGGAGTTGAACTGGCCCAAAAGTAACGTGGCACACGGGTCCGAGACAAAGCGTCGCGAAGCGGCGCTTTCGCTCGGGGTAAATCTTTTTTTAAAAATTGAACTCGGTATCTCTATATCCAACATGAGATGACACACTGCCTTTAAGATGATTAACTTCGTGGCTCTGCAGAAGCAGTCAGGTGATTTTTACTTTTTGATTATTGCTGTCAATTGGCGGTCGTTAACTCCAGGACGACGACGACGCGACATTCCCAACTTTTGATGCTAGACTCAGCTCGTCGAGAAGTCGGAACCAGCTTTGCAGCATGTATTCGTTCACACTTACCTTGTCGAAACTACTATTGTATTCCGAGCGATTCCTACCGTGATGCCACCGAGTTTTAGTCCGCAGAAATCAGTTGGGCAAAAATTCCGTTTTGGCACTTTGTGGTCTAAAAATAAAAATCCGACAAAAGTGTGAACTTTGTTTGAAATTGTAAGTGCGATAGTCGGAGGCAAGGCTCTTCCTCCTTTCACTTCGGACGTGTGTCCGGCAGATACCCTTCACTAAAGCGAAGAGAAGGTGACTGGGGCGTAGCCCCGGTAAAAGAAAACTATCTATAAAATAAGTCATTTTCAGGTGACGGAGATGAAGCATGTGATTAAGGGAAGAAGGGTGCATGTTAAGGAGAGAGGAAGGAACAGAAACCGATGTCAGTAACTATAATTGAACCATCTGAACAGCTATAGATGTAAAATCTGTGAATGTGTTAGTTGTGTGAGAGTCAGCACAATTGATTTCGCAATATGATTGGAGCGCCGAATTCCATGCGTTGGGAGGAGTTGAAAAAAGAAGAAGCAAAAAAGCACAGTTAACAGTGAAAATTTTTATTGATTGAAGGGCATCTACAGATAGAGTAAGCCTAGAGGATCAAATAGGCGCCTTGGTTATACAAATATTTTAATCACTGGACGGACGGTTTGCGTTTTTTAAGAGCAACACATTTCGTGGCAGTTTCAGTTCTATGAGGAATAAATGTGCTAGTAGTGAGTAAATCGAAAATGGGACAGTCTGTGGAAGAAGAGGAAGAAATTCTGTACAGTCCCAAGTAGAAAGCGAAGCTTGCTATGAACATCTTATAGGAATCAAATAGGAATCTTTGAGACCAAGCAAAACGTCGAGAAATAGCAGATTTTTGAGGAATTTCTCTTCACACACAAAACGGAATGAGACGAATTGCATACGAGAGTGAAATAGTGAAAATTCTTCATTGTTTCATATATGATTTGATGGGTAAATATCCGTTCTGCGCTGTGCGGGAGGGGGGAGAGCCAAAACCAGCACATTGGCTCTGGCTAATGGTCAGAGAAAGACAAGGCAGTGCGATGTGGGAAGAGCGCGCAGAACGCCGACCGAGCCGTTGTTAAGCGCCGGCTCCGGCACCCTCCATTTCATAGGGAGGAACTCAGCACGTTTTTCCAGAAGAAATAAGTGATATACAAGGTGCGCCAGAATTACTTGCGCGTACATTTTTTCTGTTTTAAAACCTGATGGTTAAGCGAATTCACGAACCATTTTGGGAGTGTTTGCTTAAGCCATTTTTACCGTAAACCAGCAGCTACTTTCTAAACTGGTCTCTTTTCGCTTCTGCACAGGCTTGAGAAAACTTCCTAGTCAAGGGCTAAAAATCGCTTTTTATTCGCGCTTGGTCTCTGTCCCTTTCTTTCTAAGGTAGACTTTTGAGTAATCTGAACTTCTATAAATTCTAGTCTGGGCTGAGTCTCCATCATCGAAACCGTGTGATGATTCAAACCATCAAGTGCTTGTGGCAGTCCGGAGAGACCTTATATATGATATGCCAATTTCGCTGGTGTTCGCGATCTAAAAAGTGGTAATTAGAAAGGAATGGAAATGTGGTGACTGTTCTGCAATCTTCGAAGTTCCATAATTCTGTATATAAAACCCGTTTCCTGAAAACTGATTGAGTCCCACTTTACAGAGAAAAACTAGTTCAAATTCGGTCTGGGAATGAAGTTTTACCCTTTTTCGCTTCCAGAGATTGTCTTTCCATTCGTAGGGGTTCTTATTTGAATATGTTAGAAGGTGGGGTCCGTCCTACTATGCAAAGGGATATAGACTTGTTGAAAGTCATCTTTAGAAAAGTTAAGAAATCTTGTGAAACAAGACTCGCGAATGACGGGTTGTGCGATCAGTAGACCTCTTCAAGCCTGTACAGACGCAGAACTGAGTCTTTTGGAAAACAACTCCATGATTGGAGTAGAGATCAGGATCAAGCGTGGTAAAAACGACCCCTCCTTTCCACACAGATCCTGTTGTTTGCAAATGTTCACAGGGATTTTTCTCCAATCTAGTGTCCGCACTGGGGGAGATATGTTCGGGTCAGCGTGGCCTCCTCTGAGGAAGAAGCTGACCAGTATTCCATAATTCGTTTAGAAAAAAATATTTTTTTAGTAAAAAATGAAGTATGAAAACGGTGCAGTGTATGGTACAAAGACTCCAAGAGAATAAGGATAAACCACCTTCAGAGGCTCTACAATGTCAAGGGTTCGATCCCATCTCTGCCCAGAATTTTCGCAAAGCGTTGAGATTTACGCTATTGGCGAATATCGCTCTGAAGACGTGAGTCCGGGAAGGCCAACAAACTATGCAAATGTCTCAGAATCATTTCATGTGATTAACATTTCTAATGTTTGGGTGACGCATTTGAATAATGGGGACTTCGAATAATCGAATATACTCGAAAATTGACTTTTCCGAATATTCGCATTTCGAATATATTCGAAAATAGTTTCAAAGATTCGAATTTTCGAATGATCTGTTCGAATGACCAAGTAATTATTCGATTCGACTGCAAGTACAGGGTGCGCGCGAATTATTGGCGCGTGGTTTTTTGGAGTTCCAATCGGATAAGATTAGGTAGGATTGATCGAATTCACAAGCCATGCTCTAGGTATCTTTGCTTGGGCCATCTCTACCGTAGACAGCGGATGGTTTCCAAGATGATCTCCTTCTGTGGCTACACAGGCTTTAGGAATCCTCCTGGTCAAATCGCGGTTAGGGAGTCGTGACACGCGGTCGACCACGGCTCCTTACCTTTGAAGATTCCCTGAGGTAGGCTCAGCAGACTCCAACCACCTGTGTATGATAGGTCAAGACTAAGTCTCAGTTACCATGCGCTTACCATGGATTGGACCACTAAATGATTACCATGGTGAAAACGGGAGTTACATCTCACAAGCCGTTTTGCTATTTTTGCGGACTTAGGACTGATAATCAGATGAGAAGAGCGAATATAGCAAATTTTCTGAAACCGTGGAAGACTCCTACTTCTATCAATGGAAAACGGTTTTCGCAAACTCGTTCAGCCTCAGTTTGCAAGGCGAAATTCGTTCAAAGTGGTTTCGCAGGTGATTTCCTTGAATTTTGGCTCGAAGTTCGATCCACGTAACTCACTTCATTTGCATTCTTAAGAGCTTCGCTCTGGAAGTGTTAGTGGGCAAGGTCCGTAGTACAAAATGGGTAGAGACAGATTGGTGGAAGTTTGTCCCTGAAGATTCTTCAAAATATCTTCTGAAATAACACTTGCGTGTCACGGGTGGTCTGAGCTGAAAGCTTCTCGAAGCCTTTACAGACCAGGAAAGAGGTCACTCGGCAAACTTGATATTGTTTACGGTAGGTATTGTTCCAGCAAACATACCCACAACATGACTTCTGAATTCGCTCAAGCACAGCTGATTGGGGCTTGAAAAACCACGCGCCAATAATTTGTGCGCACCCTGTATAGTAGATACCCTTACTGGTAGATTTTGAATCAAACGGGCGAAGCATGTCACTGTCCACGACTCGACAGCCTGAGATCAGTCCTGTATAACATAACGTTTGTTTGTGGAGTTCTATTCTTTTTATGTATCAAATGCTTTATAGGCTGTAAACCTGCAAATGGCAAAATGTGGAATAGACTTCATGGAAGAGCTACTCCACCTCATTCCACAGCTGGAGAAAGAAGCGGGTGAACGTTTCAGTAATTCTCATCATTCATTTACTGTTTCATAAGGCATTTTTAGCTTCCGGGATGCGAGGAGGTCGTTATCTTCAGCTTCTTTCCGTGCCGTTTTTAGGGAGTCCTATCTTCTATGCTGCTCCAGCACAATATGGTAGCGATTTGAAAGACATGCCAGTACGTTCAGTGATGCTTTCGTTGGCGTTTAGTCAAAATAATTTTTTACGCACATATGAAGAAAAATTACAAAAAATCGGAACTCGACCTCATCCTCGAGTTTGCCACGATACACGATTTGTTTGGGTGTGTGACTGTTTATCCGCAAAGCCTCTTCACACCTTTATGGGTCAAGAGGTCAGTTCGGTGAAACAGTTCCATAGTGGAGCTGTTTATCCGGAATTTTCCGGAGAAAAACCTGCACAGTGTATCTGCTTATCCGATTTCAGTTAGGAATCAGAACGTATTTTTTTAAAAGCCAATTTTAAAAGATCATCACTTTTGAAAGTATCAGTCTTGTAAGTTGTAGGAAACTGATGAAACCCGTTTCCTCTTGCATATTTCCACAAGGAATTCGTACTTTTAGGCAGTACTAGACATTAGATGTCTGGATCACGTCTTCACAGAACCATATTCTTTTTGGATTTTTTTTTTGTTGGCAAAATAATGGAGTTTAACGGTTTTCCGGAGCGTAGCGGATTATCCGGTCGTGTAACTTATCCGACAGTGTAGCGATTTATGCGGTAGTGTAGCTGTTTATCCGGAAGAGACCGCGCCTCTAGCGGATAAACATCTCCCCCCCCCCCCCCCCCCCCCNTCTCGTCTTTTTCTTTTTTCCGCATATTGTTGTGCTCATCATTGCTAATAGATATGCATGTTCCTCTGGAGGACCCTCTTTTTTCGGAACTCGCAGGAATTTTTTCTTACATTCAACTAATGTGCGACTTCCAGTTGCGGAATTCTTACTAAAATAGAACTTTTGGTAGCAAATAGATTCATATCCAACAAAGTTGCAGTGAATTGAGCCTGAATTCTCATACCGGAGCGGCTATAAAGATATGATCAGAGCCATATTGACCAGGGAATCTTTTGCCATAACTCGCTTCTGGGTTGAGCTATCTGACCCAAATTTCAGTATATACTGAAACTCCATGAGCGCTTTCCAATGGTGGCTTATCATTGACACAACTGAGATGTCGCGATACAGTCGAAAAACCATAATGTTGATGAAACAGTGAATTTTCACTTGGAACGTGGTAGTTCTGCCTGGAAACAGTTTACGTCAATGCCGAGCAGCGGAAAGAAAGAACACTTAGACTCTCACCACATCCTCAAATTTGGTCTGAATAGCTCAATCCCCAGTTGTGTTATAGTCTGAGACAGGATCAAGCGTGTTGATGATAAAAAGTCGACCCAATACGACCCTCCCCCTTTAGCCGGCAAAAGTACGCCCCCCCCCCTTTTTTTTCGCATATGAGCTGTTATCTGAGACCAACCGTCCATGCCGCTGCAGGAAAACAGCGAAATTCAATTTTTTGTAGACCGCCTGTATACAGAAGACTGTACGTTTACCTCTCCTACCACCTTCACCAACGCCTACACGGTCAAAGGTTTGGTCCTCTGTGAGGCCAGTTACTTACAGAGCGTAATAATATGCACAGTAAGCAAATATCGTTCCGAACTAGCATGTTCTGAATTGTTCAAGCGATTATTCTGAAATTCACCGCGAAAGACATCGATATACACCATCGGCATGGTCCGAGATTCTATCCCCTCCGGGGCCGAAATTTTTGCACGACGTAAAAACACTTGTAGTGAATTCGACAAAATTAAACGAACTGCACAAAATGACTTTCCATTTGGTTGTAGGACTGAGTAGGACTAGCAGATTGAACGGCCAAAAATGCTTACCTAAAACATGTGCTCCGACTCGCCTCCGGCGAGTCTCGCACTTGCCCGCTTCGCGGGACATCGGTACTGACCTACCCTTAGTTTTCAACAAAAGCGGATGAAGCCGAGAGTTGCGAGACTCACCGAAGGCGAGTCGGAACACTTGTAGGGACATAATCAAATTGCGTGCTGGTAATCGCTTTTACATATAAACTTCAGTTTCCCCTTTAATCCCCTCGAAAACACTCGACTGATCACAGACAGAAGCCTGAGAATTTCACCACTGATAGCAACTTCCGCTTCTCTTCTGTGATACGATTCATAGACATTTGCACATGAAACCTATACCGTTCGGATTAGAATTGTGCCTCGGAGTGCAAAAAATCATTGCCACCTACGCGAAGCGCGGCGAAGCTGCAACGTAATCGATAAAACCGACTTCTGGAAAAACGGCAAAAGACCTATACGTTGCACTGCGGGGCACAATTCTGAATCGACCGGTTTAGGTTTCATGTGTGTTTGTCGGTTGGATAGTGAGATATAAGCGATTACCAACAAACACACAAACAGATGAGTTTTACTCTATAGTGATGGGGATAGGGGGCCAAAAATCGATAAAACCGACTTCTGGAAAAACGGCAAAAGACCCTTACGTTGCACTGCGGGGCACAATTCTGAGTCGAACGGTATAGGTTTCATGTGTGTTTGTTGGTTGGATCGTGAGATATAAGCGATAACCAACAAACACAAACAGATGAGTTTTACTCTATAGTGATGGGGATAGGGGGCCAAAAATCGATAAAACCGACTTCTGGAAAAACGGCAAAAGACCCTTACATTGCACTGCGGGGCACAATTCTGAGTCGAACGGTATAGGTTTCATGTGTGTTTGTTGGTTGGATCGTGAGTTGCACTGCGGGGCACAATTCTGAGTCCGACGGTATAGGTTTCATGTTGTTTTGTCGGCTGGATCGTGAGATATGAGCGATAACCAACAAACACACAAACAGATGAGTTTTACTCTATAGTGATTTTGGCTTGCTCAGAGGCATGGTTGTAGATGGGCATGAATAGCAGGAGACCTAGCCCGTTGAGAAGCCGATTTTTTAAAGTTTTGAATAGCCGAAGGTTTGCGCTTCCAAGCTACATAGCTAGTTCTTCCACAGTTTCCTCCTTCGCGATTCAACTCCGTCGATAAAAGCATGTAAAAAAGGTCATTTTTATCGACGAAACCTCATCTCCGTAATTCCCATGCTGAATTTTTTTCTTAAACCAGGAGATCTGAAACTCGGGGGTAAAGCACAGCTGTGTAAGGTCCACAGAATGCCTCTTTGCAGGCTCGCAGGATTGGGTGGGACTTGCAGTACAAACTTTCAAGAATTTTCACCTAAAATTTTGACTCTCTCATAGGCATGGTTATAGATGAACATGAGTAACAGGAAATCTAGCGGTTGACGTGCCAATTTTTTTGCAGTTTCAGTTAGTATAAGGTTTGCGGTTTCAGCATATATGTTCCATTTCTGCGAAGTTATCTTTCCTTCTGGTTCAATTTAGTCGATGAAAACACATAAAAAAGACCGTTTTTATAGAAAAACCTCACTTCTGTAATTCCTGTGCTGATTCTTTCTTATTGAACATAGGGACCTGCAACTCTGGCGTAAAGCACAGCTGGGTAAGCTCCATAGAATGGCCTTCAGTCGGCTTCTAGACACATGCAGGACTGGTACTACGTGCGCACAAATATGGTCAACGAATATGACACCCTTTCACGACCCCCCCCCCTTTTTTTTTTCCCCCCCCCTTACGACCCCTTCTTGATAATTAATCAACACATGCTTGACCCTGGTCTGAGATTCTGTCTTCAACAGTATCATATCTTTATGGCCGGCTACTACGGCGGACGAAGTATTCAGATTGTCACTGTGAAAAACAAAGACATCTTTTGGTTGGCAAAGCATGAATTCTGCAACGAAACTGAACAAGGCGAACGAAAAACACAAGGCCGTGACGGTTGCCGCGCTCCAGTGCGAAGCCGCGACGCGGCCGCCACAACAAACTTCGTTCACCAACTGTGATATAGAGGCTTATCATATAATTGAAGTCTTAGAAATATGCGGGCGAAAAACCACGGCTACTCCATGCCATCGGTAATGGCCAGTTTCCACCAAATCTGCGTTCTAGGAATTTTCCACTAAAAGACAGGACATCAGCGAGATTGTTGATGTGATCTGAAAACTAGATCAAAAATGCTGCAGAATGGCTGTGCAGCCTCATCAATAGACCCAGATACAGGCCAGCTGTGCTCCTTAAAACCAAAGACTTGGTTTTCTCATCCAAGCAATTTTTGGAACAGCCTCGTTTCGGGCTCTTATCAACCCCGATCTTCAGTGAATTTTGCACACTTATCTCTAAATCGGCTCAAAGAATTAGTGCATTTGGCGACACCAAGAAGCTTATAAGCTCCGAGCTTAAAGTTTCCGCTAAAATTTCTCTGTCATATCACGAGTATCCAGGGCATATCTGTAACCAGAGAATAGAGGGAATCCAGCTCTATCAAAGAGAGACCTAGCGTGGCAAAGAACATCGCACTACTGCAGAGTAATAAGCCAGCAAACGATGTACAATAACTTATGGCATCCCTATATATATAAATGCTATAATATATTAAATACTATAATATACAAAATACTATAGTATTAACACCACTGAGCCGCTGAGGGGGGGGGGGTTCTTCATCTGACGCGGTAATAGCTTTTGTGAACGCACGCTCGCAGGCATTGTGTATGTTCTGGCCGCGGTAAGAAAGCCTCAATCAGGCAAGATAAGGAAGCAGAGGGAGACACCTGATGCCATAACAGATGTGATTGTGACTGTCTGTTATTCTTACCAGGGTGTTGTGGATTCTTTTCCGGGTGGAACTTTTGTTAGAACATGGGATGGTCGATGAGGACGTGCGAATACCCACACAGATCTCGCAATTTAACACCGCGAGGTTTACGCGCGTGTGAGTCTTGAAGACACGGTCCATGGCGCAACACCGCATACCTCTGATACTATGAGAGGCGGTACTGTGACTGCTTGTATTTCCACTTTCACAGAAATCATAGCCGATGTTTGGTCCTGCCCTACGGATCACAGGCGATGTTTTGTTATCGGTGGCAGTCATTTGAACACCTCTTACCCTAAGCTATGTGATATCAGAAGAGTTCGCGGTTGCTGTTAATTTTATAGAAGTTATTAAAGTTCATACAGTGTAAACATCATTTTGGGGTACTCTGTATGTGGGGCTTCATGAAAAGGTTACGTCAATCATCTTCAGTCATATTATACTTTAGGTTGTTGGAGAAGCAGTTCTTGCTGAGCCACTGCGCGCTTGCGCTCCTTTGATGAACAAGGATCAAATTCGAGGGAGGATCGCCGTCGTAGAGAGATCTGATTGCATGTTCCAACAGAAAACTCGTCACGCTCAACAAGCTGGGGCCATAGCCGTCGTTGTAATAGGTGAGCAAAGCCTGGTCTTTCAGTCTAGTATAGAATAAATTTTTCAGGTGGCATGACTATGTCATGTGAATTTCGATAGGCAATAGCGCTATTCCTTTGTCACCTTGAGCTGAGTTTTGAAATGCATGGCGTTTTCTTGTCCTATCAACAAGCTCCAACACTGTGTTTATGAATAACTGTGAAATTTAAGATATTGTGATTTTCACCATTCAGAAAGTGCTTAACTTCGTAGCAGAAACAGAGAAATCGCGTGCGCACCTTGGTAGTGAACGAGATGGAAGCCTTCTTGCATCCATTTTTACTGGCGATGAATAGTGAAAAATACTTTGATATTTCCTGAATCAAAATACTGGCCCAAGCTAGACATCAAGGTCGACTGCGGAATGCGAAGTATGACGACGCTCCATCTTACGCCACAAAATCAGCTGAGGAACGGCTGCTCTTTGGCTAGAAATGTACCTCACCGCTGCATTCCCCAGATGTTGTTCCATCAGACACTTTTTCGCACTTCTTCACTTGCAAACATGTGATCCTGCTGAGCATCACTAGTACTTTCTCGAAACAGTGAAAATCTGGCTCTATGACTGAACCGTTAGAAGAGTTATCTCTGAGGTTGAACTAATTCCACAGTTTATCGAGAAGCTGACGTAAGATTGTAGCTGACGACAACACATATTTTTGAGAGAGATCTTTTTTGTTTTCCTTGAACGTGCTTTCCTCGGACGAAAAATTTGCATTTGGTTCTTATACAGAGTGCACCGAAACTTTATGGGTGAGCATTTTCGCTCGCTTAAAGCATGAGGACGAGTTAGCAGAAAACTGGTGGTAGCTACTCATTCACACCTTAGTTGCTTGCATAGACTTAATTATTTCTTACAAGGGAAGTGCAAGAGGCGAGGCTGGCAGATCGGAATGAAACCTATCTGGCTTGAATCCTTTTTTGACAAGGTCCTCCATCATATATTTCATTTTTGCCCAATGTGTTAAAAAACAGATATGGCCGAGTGGCGAAGGTGCTGAACTGTAGGCGAGGGTCGAGGGTTCGGATCCCGTCATGTGCATCCGTTTTGCATTTTTGTTTTTATTCCTTCTTTGTTGTTGAAATTAACTTCAAATGATTAGAACATAAAACCTATCTATATTGACAAGATCTTGAGTAGTAGAGGACTATCACTAATCAGAACCCAGCCGAACACACAGCCACCTGCATTAGACCATGTTGGGAGTTTTCGTTACATTATCACTACTCGGGGTTATAACTCAAACTTTTCCCACTCGCATCATAATGCATCATAATGTTTCGTTTTGAATGGAGAATTTTCTATTTCATAGCGACCAGAGGAACAACTGTAGGATCAGTAAACTACGTTTAATGTAGTGTAGTTATTCATGGCTGGTACAACAATAATGAAGGGTTTCATGTTCTGGTCTTTTAAATTTAATTCCAACAACATAGAAGGAATGAAAAACAAAAATGCAAAAAGGTAGCAGATGACGGGATTCAAACCTTCGACCCTCTGCCTGACAGTCCAGCATCTCCACCACTCGGCCACCCTGTCGCTGCCGTACGTGTGCTGCAATGCGTATAGCAGGGTGGTGGGACATCTGTTTTTTAGATCTCTGGGCAAAAATGAAATATATGCTGGAGGACCTTCTCCAGCAAGGATTCAAGCAAGACAGTTTTCATTCCGGTCTGCCAGCCTCGCCTCTTGCACTTCCCTTGTTAGTTGCTAGCATAAACTCATTTATTTATTTGTTTACACGTTGTCCTTAAATCTCGAGATTTCTTTCCTGTTGGCGACAGAGATTTGCAAAAGCGGAGATGTGAGGTCAACTCAGGCGCGCAGGTATTCCCTTCCCTCACTTCTCTAGCTATGTGCGAAGAGGCTCCAAATTCCAATGGAATATAGAGCAAGCCCTCTACTATAGCACTCAGGAGTTTGTAAACGGAAAAAAGTTCAGTGAACGAGCCGAGTACCACCAGAATGATTGCTTGTCTCCCTTTATATTGTATTCCGCACGGACGCGAAAAGTGTCGTGTTAGAGGGGAAGGAAGACGAGCGCAAGCATCGTGCTCCAGCGCTCTATGGCATTATCAGGAAGAGGTGTGGATAAGGGCTGGAAGTAAGCCATTGTGATAAACGAAGGTAACCCTTACTAGCGAAAACGTTATGTGTTGAAACAGGATTGACGCGCTGTCACGTGTTAAAGCAGCATTGAGTGGCAGCGCACACGAGAGGTCGCCTTCGGCGCTGGCATTTGTCGCGCCCATGGGTTCGATTCCCAGCGCCGTCAGAACATCTTTGCACTGGTCGAATCCGCTTCGGAATTTAATGTGAGGTGAAGATGGTGGAAACGCTCGAAAATGGAGTGAACAGGGTGGTCCAGAAATACGAAGACAAGGGTGCAATGCGCGTTTTTCGACTTATCTCGAGTTTTGGCATTTCGCATCAGTTTTTTCACTGTTCATCTGTTCAATCGCACAGCTTCTCCCAGAACAGTAGGTAGCACTACGAATTTTAGGAACAGCTAGGCTGTGAGTCCAGATTTTTTCTTGCACCTAATGACATTTTTGTGTAGTCTAGGCGCGCATGTAATGCCAACTTGTAAAAATTTGCAGAACGGTCACTGACCGATAGAACGAAGGGTACAAGACTTGGGCAACAGAAAAACATCAAGGTGATTGCGAAAGACCACCTACCATGGTTATGAGAACCATGATTCGGTGCTAATACGCTGATTTACGATACGGTCTGAACATGACTATCAAACAGGGATGAGCGGAATTCCGACTTCCGACTTCCGAAACTTCCGATATTCCGGTGTTTTTTGGGCTTCCGACTTCCGACTTCCGACTTCCGAAAAACGCGAAAAAAGCCGGAAGTTTTCGGAAGTTCAAGGAGTTTTTTTTGGACATTGAACAAGTTGCATTTTCTCGCATGAGCTCCCACAGAGACAGACGCAGATGGAGGGGAAGCCGAGAGGGTGGGGGAGATGCTAAAAACATCTAAAAACACTTTGCAGTAGGTCAACTTGATTTCATGGCTTTCATTATCAATTTTATATTTTATTAGGGGGATTCATAAGTTTCAGGAATACTTCAAATGCTTTACTCAAAGGGCAACAGTTCGCGATTTTCCTTTGTAATGAACCACTGTGAGCCTACATGGTATAGCAACAAATGGCCAGGCTGCGGTTGTCCCTATCATACTGTGATCGGCTCTACAACACAAAATGACGGCAAATTCGCATTTCAGTTAATTTTTTGGCATTCACTCGTTTTTTCTTTCAACAGTGTTGGAGATTCCCGTTTGCCTGCTATTCTGAAAGAATACTGCTTATGCGACGCAAAAGAGGAAGAAGTTTTATCTTCAACTTGGCGTGCCAGAACACTTCCAAATTCATTTGCTGGCGACCCCTGGCCTCCCACACTTTGTGATTAATGCTCCACAAAAACCCAGCATATTGAGAACCAAAAGCTCTCATGTAACCTATATCTGGGCTAAATATCTCTGGTTTCAAGCAGTAAATCAAGAGAAAAGCAACAAAGACCTAAAATGGTCAGAAACGCAATTTTGCTTCTTTTCTTGAGTTAAAAAAGGATTGCTTTCAAGTGCAGTGAAATAACAACCCCGTTATGTTGTAGAGCGAACTTCATTTGCGCTCTGGAACTTCAAGGAAATCTATAGGAAAATTCCTAAAACTTATGACTCACCCTAATAAAACTTGATCGTCTGATTTTAGAAAAAGCACTAATTTGCTTTTGAAATTTCGCCCAACAAATATATAATAGAATGAAGGAAACTCTAGCTACTCAACCTATATACTTCTCCCTGGCTGCCCAATAATGCCTCCGCCACTGACTGTCACTGACTTCTGCGCAGTTTTTATATAAGAAACTGGCGCTATGTGCACTGCCTTTTTCTAAATTTATAAGAGAGGATGGTACATATTTTTGATTTATTTTTAATCATCCTAATTAATTAGCTCCACAACTTCTCAATATTATTAGGAAGAGCGTGTTGGATGAACTCTAGTGAGTTAACCGCTGCATACACCTCTGGGTATCCATATGCATACACGTACATACATACACATACGTATACACCTCTTCACTTGTGCCCTCTGTACTTCCGACTTCCGACTTCCGGTACTTCCGATATTCCGGTGATTTTTGGAGCTTCCGACTTCCGAGTTCCGACTTCCGAAATTTCAAATCTGACTTCCGCTCATCCCTGCTATCAAATCGATTCACCATCATCAGCCGTATAGTGAGGGGAATTCTTCTTAGAACTCCAAGATTGGAGGTTTGTAGGCCTAATAAGTTCCACTCCCCTGTTTAACCACTAAAAAAAGGACCGAGAATAGCTCTCGTATGCATTTTTCCCCTTTTTTGCACAGGAACCCACGTCCACTTCCTTCTAACTACTATTATTAGTGCTCGTTCGCGCAGTTTTCTCGTTATGGTATCCATTTTAGGACGAAAACTGATTTTTCTCTCATAGACTTGTTCAATCGTCAGAGCAAGGACTGCTATAAGCGTGGGATTTTCTGCGAAGAGGCCCCTTCCGCGTCACAGCAAGTGACTGGTTCGAATTCTCCACGACCTTTCTCGCCGACGGTAGGAGAATTCGTGAGATGTGGTAGTAGATTTTGTTCGATACTGAGTAAACAATACCGTATTGGAATTTGAACTGTCAACTTGCTTTCTTCTAACGTCAGATATGAATCGTTTGGCGTGTCTCCGTATTTGTGGACCACCCTGTAATGAGCGAACTCGATCGATTGCACATGCTAAAATTCACCTACAGGGCCCGTCAGCATCGTAGAAAGGTGGGGTGACTTAGACACGCGCTGAAGTTCGCTGACTCGAAATCAACAAATGCTTTTCAACGCGTTCATAGAGGATGTTCAGCTCTATCTTTTCCTAGAGTTTCAGTTTTCTTGGACTTTACATGTTTTGGGAGGTCGATGGAAAATTTGGCTAATCTTCCATCGATTTCCCATATTAATTGCGGGAAAACGAGCAAACTTCGTGAAGCCATATCCTGCAATCGAATGGAAAATTTCCTCTCCTAAAACATATAGAACAAGAGATTTTGTGGAATCCGCATGGCTTTTCAGTGATTTCCCAAACAGATTCACTCCATTTTCACCATTTCTTCAAGTTGCGAGGTTTTCACTTGTTCAACTTTCATGAAAGGAGTTTGCCTTTTATCGAAACTTCACTACCTTCACATGATCGGGCTCTAAGCAATCATTCTTTAGCCTCAATATCGCGGTGAAAAGTTTGCTCCTGCGTGAGTGGGTTAGATGGGAAATTTCCCCACACAGACCCGAAAATTTGAAAAATTTCTCATCGAGCTCCCAGAAATATGACGTCCTAGAGAACTGAAACTCGGGGGGAGATAGAGCTGATCGTCCTCTATGAACAAGCTGAAAAGCATTCGCTGATTTGGAGTCAGAGAACTTCAGCACGAGGTCTAGGTCACACTATTTCTCCACGTTTTGACGGGCACTGCAGGCGAATTCTCGCATGTGCAATCGGTCGATTTCCCTTATCACACTTCGTTTTCGAACGTTTCCACCCTCTTCATTTCACACTAAATTCTGAAATGATTCCGACTCGTGCAAATATCTTTTGACGGCGCCGGGAATCGAACCCGTGGGTGCGACAAAGGCAGTCGTGCGTGGGCGTCGCGCGTTGCGGTCCCGCCGCGTCCTCTAGGGTGCGGGATGCACATGTTCGAGCTTGTACGCGCCATGTTTGCTGGTTTGGCTCGTGCAACATTGTGATCCAACTAAATAATATTCATGACAAAAAACACCTACTGATGAAAGTGTACCGGAAATTTCACTCGCGAACGGAGGAGCTGAAGGGGGCGGGGGTCGTACGGAGGTGGGCTCGGACGGGGAATTAGGGGGGGGGGGGTCGTATTGAGGATCAGTTTTTTCCCCTCGTCATGCTTGACCCTGTTTGGAACTTTGGGGAAAGCACGGGATGAATTCGATTTGAACCATATATATGAACGTCTGCGTCAATGTCTCACACCTCGTTCTTCAGGACTGTGCCGCTGCAAAATAAATCCTCACAATTTGAAATAGAATTTCTGTTCGCAATTAAACTGGGAGCTCGTGTTGTTTATCAGTTTTCTTTGTGTGCTCTCCTTCTAGTTTGAATAAATGGTTCTTTTTTGTCCAAAAACATTTTGCGCACCCTGTTCTTCTATAGCCGGGTAATCCTATGAACTAGAAGTAGAACTAGGAAAACTCTTGAAAAGCTGATGTAGAAAACGAGGCAAACTTTTTGATGAAGCTTATAGTTAATGTATGTTCGTTCTCTTTGTTTTGTTACTGGGTTTTCCGATAATTAGTGTCTTTTTTTCTTACAGGCGACGCGAACTGTACATTTCCAAGTAGAAGCGATTGCGTGGCTTACATTATTATGCACTTTTTTTAAAAATTAGACTTTAGACTATCTTCATTCGAAAACTGAGCATCATTAGTAAAAAAACAGTTCAGTTAAAAATTAACAATTCAATTAAAAATTAAGTTGAAAATGGACAATCAATGAGAACTTTATTGGCATATTTTATCGTTTTACTCCGGAAAGGGCAAAATTGCAGTGCAAGCTCAGAAGAAATTATGTGACGTTTATGGTGAAGACTGCCTTACTGAACGCCTGTGCCAGCGTTGGTTTGCTCGCTTTCGTTCTGGAAACTTCAATGTGCAAAATGCACCACATACTGGTTGTTCAATCACTACTGATGACGACAAAATAAAGGTGTTAATCAAAACTAACCGGCGTACGACAATTTGAGAGATAGCAGAGAAACTCGACATATCGAACTCAACCGTTTACTTGCACTTACAACAGCTTGGTTACGTGAACAAACTGGATATTTAGGTTTCTCATGAATTAAAGGAGATCCACTTTACCAAACGCATTAATGTATGCGAATCGTGACCAAAACGACCCATTTCTAGAAAGCATCACAACAGGTGATGAAAAAAGGATTGAAATGTCCGACTTTCGATAGACCTCGGCACATCCGTATACTATTCTGATTATTTTTGTGAGCTGTGCACGAGGTTGATAATCAGTTCATTTCGGCTTAGCTTAGCGACCGCTAACTGACCACTAAAGTTGATGACTCTAAGTGGTTCTGATGAAGGCGATTTGCCGAAACGTAAGCCAAAATAAACTGATTATCAACCTCGTGCACAGCTCACAAAAATAATTTTAAAAAAAGGATTGTTTACGATAACGTAGTCTGAAAACAATCATGGGCCAAGCAAAATAAGCCCTCACAATTGACATCCAAAGCCAATATTCACCAAAAGAAGAATATGCTTTCTGTGTGGTGGGATTGCAAAGATATAGTCTACTCAAAGCTGCTTTCAAGAAACCAAACTATTGATTCGAATGTCTACTGTCGTCATCTATCGAAATTGAACGAAAAAGTAAAGAAAAAAAAACGCCCCGAACTGGCCAATCGCAGAGGCGTGATGTTCCATTATGACTAGTGGCCCCGTGAGCCACTTTAGTGTTCTACATTCTGAAAATAGTGACAGTGCTCACTTAGTGTTATTTTTTGTGCGATCCATATCAGAATGCACGACTCATTTCCTGGACTGGAGCTATACTACTTAACATTACTCCAACACTATTGGTTAAGCACATACTGAGTGGATCATTTGGTAGATCAATCATTCAAATATACCCTCATTCTCAGCATTATACTCCTCTGCGTATGACTACCACATCGATCGTATCAAACCCACTGGAAAACTTCACACTTTTTCCAAATTTCTGAGCAAAATTTAAGAACCTGTAGGGTGGGGGAGGAGGGAGAGGATAGAAGCTTTAACAGCATCTATCACTACTGCGCCAAAAGTGACGATTTGATGCTAACAGACTCAAAGTCGATAGATCTAACGTTGCGAGAGGCAAACAAAGATTGACAGCAGCGAGCTCTATGGTTTCCCTCAGATTCTACGCTGGTTTCACGGCTCCTCTAAATGCAGAGATGGTCATACGATTTTCCCTTCCCTAGTGTCCGACATACCTAAGGCTGACGAAGAAAGATACGACGGCGAGCGTTCGATGCGATCCCTATGTGCATGTTCAAGACTCCAGATATCCAATGATCATTAGCATCTGCTCACCTCCACGGGTTGGTGAGATACATGGGTTGAGTGCGCAAGTTACTGCTTAGCCTTTTGTCTAAGCTTAAGAAGGGGAGGTGATCCACGGGTTGGTGAGATACATGGGGTGGGTGCGCAAGTTACTGCCTTGGCTCTTGCCTGAGCTTAGGAACGGGAGGTGATCCACGGGTTGGTGAGATAC